>JACXGI010008953.1:0-31848 GCA_016801175.1 Esox masquinongy
TCTTTCGCTCATTCAATTAAGCAATGCAGCTTATATAAAGAGTATCATAGAATTGGTTCTGTTAGCTACATAATTATATAAATGGTTATACATCTGTCATTAATTTCTTGTTCTTTCACTACAGCATTTTTAATAATCATCTCAAAGCAAAATCATATTCCAATATATTCAAATCTTCTAAATTCCATAAAAATAATCATATCCAATTGTTAGCAGCAATTATCAGCAAACCCTAGGACATTCTTGTCTCTATATATCTGTGGGGATTTTCCATGTTTCACTGCAGCATTTTTAATAATTAAATACTAAAATATTATGAGTACCACAATGGAAATACGACTGTTTTTTTATCCTTGATTGTACTTTGTGTCCTTCTTGTGAAAGGCATTTTGATACAATTAAATGAATCAAATACCATTTCTACATAGGCACATTATTTAAAATCTCCTAAAAAATCTTGTCAAATTATCAGCAAACAGCTATTTTTGCACAAACTTGTCTCATATTGGCAGGGCTTTGAATCAGAGATACAGCATAGTAATATTTTCTTTACCTGGTAGTCCTTGATTAACTCTCCAGTGTTTTCACCAAGGTAGTGTGTGAGGCCTCTGATCACAACTTCTCTTCGGGACTCGATGTTGTTGTCCTACAAAAATATGAAATGAGATTACTCATTAATATGAGAAATATGAGATTAAAATAAAATATAAGATTACAGACGTCAGAAAGAAACTACATAAAACTCAACTCCTTGGGTGTGTATTGGTCCAATTTGCCCAGGAATGTGGACTGCAGTGGCTTCAGTGTGATCCTGCGGAATTCCTCCTCGATCTGAGAGAGACCAAGAGATGTAGACAACACATGGAGATGTAGAAACATAATGAGACAGACACATGGGCAAGAGAAACAGAATAAGACCTAGAAAAATTAGTGTCACTTAGGTTACAGTATAATGGCAGTGATACTATCAAACAAGGAAATTATGATTAATTCAAAATAGCAAAATTCACTTTGAAACTTTGCCACACAACACCCTGTATTGGAGAAGACATGATCAAAATGTTCAACATACCTGGGAACACTCAAACAAGGCAGGCCACCAAGCTTTGAAGTCAATCACAGGTTGTGGGAGGATTACATCATTTCGAAGCAGTGAGAAGGTTTTTGCCATCTTCTCATTAATTAGTTTGTTATTGTTTCTCTTCTGGTACTCATAGAGAAGCTCCACTCGCTCCTTTTCAAGCGTTGCATCAGTTTCACCTGGAGGATGAGGCGGGATATAGTTTACCTCAGATTTCTTCGCCCTTTTCAAGCTTCTTCCTAGAGTGCTGGAGTCTGCAGATGATTTTCTCTTTCGGAGTTTACATTTAGCTCTGGTAGTCCAAAGTGTCTCACCTTTGCTCTGTAATTGCCAAGCTTATACTTCAAGCTGTTGTGCCAACTATATAAATCCATTGAAGGATACTGGGTCCCTCAAACATGGGTGCTTCGCAACCAGGGCCTCAGCAACCTGCTCCCTTTGCGCTTGTGAAGGATAGGCAGTGTAGACAAAGATGCTCTCTGCTAGTTTGTCCAGAATGTTGGATTTTACAGCAGGATTCTTGAGTAAGGTTCCTTCCTTTCTGTAAGCTTCATTTGCAGCTTGTAGAATGAGTTCAGTGTCAAATGAGAAGGTGGGTATCTCAAACTGAGCTGGCCAGGACTCAAAACGAAGGGAGGAGGTGCTCTCTGGAGAAGACAGAATTATGGTGGATGCTGTGGAACAGGCAACTGCTATCAATGCTCTCTTGAGCAGTCAAAGAATCCTCATATGTTAGTGTGATCACTTGTACAGTAAGAACCACTTTGATAGTGTCTTTGTCCTTTATGGCATTAGTTTCAAGGAGAGTAAAAAACTGACCATCAAAATCTTGGTCCTGAAAATGAATAGCAAAGTCTTGTTCAATGGCAAATGTCTCTTGTAAAATATTCTTCAATTCCCACACAGTCTGAGGGATTCCTGAGGGTAAGGAAAGCTTGCGAATTTCTTCTTGCAGTATGACTCGAAGTCTGACAGACATGTTGATTCTGTAGTAGGAAAAAAAGACAAAAGCTCAAAAGTTATGTTGAATTTAGGCATGCAAACAATGAAATTACATCTTAGTACAAAGATAACTTAATTTTTTTTCTTTTTTAAAGATAGTATTATAACACAGGCATTCTCAAGTAAATCATTACATTAAACACTAAAACAACCCATTAGGCAGGTGCTTTTAATGTTGTGGATAATAAGTGTATGCAACAGAAGTAGTATTTCAATGTATATTAATACTTAATGTAACTAACGATTTTTTTAAAATTGTTTTCAATTTTGTGTATTGTTTTCTCTCATTAAAATATATAATGAGCACATATCACAGCCTGTTGTGATGTATTATTGCTTAAATGTCCCATGTTTGATATGTTGTTACTAAAAATAAGAGTTTTTAAATCCAGGCATTTCAAAATAACACATTTTAGAGCTGCAATCACAATACCGTGATACTGTGAAACTGTGATATTTTAGTTTAATTATCATACCGTCGATCTCATACTGGCGCATGCCTACTTGTAAGGTAAACCATGCAAGGTAAACAAAACTCATACAAGCATGGCAATGTACAGGAAAACAATTGGGGGTATTTTTAAAGTGGGATAATGCAGGAAATTATCTAAAAGTGTACTGGGTGACATTTTGGAATAGTTTTGCACATTTTCTCAGATCCTAAGAAATGTAAAAATCATTTGAAACACTGATGGTATTGAGGAATCAGGAACAATTTTAAACATGTCAATATATACTGTATTTACTACCTAATCTTGCAGGGGAATGTGATGCTTCAAGGTGACGAATCGCTTTTGCTCAACAGTGTATGCTGCAAGAGGGTAGGAGTCTGTTAATTCTTGTTGCTCGAGGACTGTCACTTGTCTTGTGGATTCCAATTCAAAAGACCTGCAGTGCTCACTGTACCATGAATGTAGACAATTGACAGCAAATGCAGGCTGGCCTTGCACGATGAGGATTAGACTTAGTTCAACAAAATCTGGAAGCCCTCCTGTGGATCCATAGGGCAAGATCATTCCCACTGAGTAACTGGTGCCATAGCAAGTCACTTTATTGGCCACCTGAACACACATCTCTCCTGGAAACTTTTTTTGCACTGCTTCCTGTAAGTTTTCCATTAGGACATCCAAAGGCACTGTGGACAGATTTGAGACACTGAGGGCAGGTTTGAGTATGTCTGTGCCATGCAGATGGTAAGCCAGCATCAACTGATGCTTAAGAGCAAGAGACAGTAAAATGTTGCGAAAACAGCTGGTATGTCAAACGACTCGCTTAAAAAAGCTATGTCTCGCTTCAAATCGCATCGTCCACAGAGCTACAAGGGGTCCAAATGCCTTGATCAGTTGAGGATAATGCTCCAGGAAATGGTGCTTTGGCCTAAGTTTTTCCTCTGGGAAAACTTGCAAGTATCTATGCCTGTGTTCTGAGATCTTGGTGTCCAAGTATCTAATTGTGTCATCTGTGTGAAATGGAGAAACCACTAGCTCCACAATGTCTTTCAGATCCATTAGAAGATGCCATGCTGGTTCACTCTCGGGCACTTTGGAACCAATGATAAGAGGGAGCAAACGCAAGATGCTCCAATTTTCATGAGCGTTTCCACCTATGCTCTTCTGTCTGGCAAAATTCAATGGTACAGGCTGCGGTCTGTCAGCTTTATCAGTCCACTTGTAGGGGAACTGTCTGAGTAAGTCATTGAGTTGAAATAACGTAAAGTATTTTTTCTTGATCAGAACATTAAGGCACAAAGCCAACTCCAGAGGTACTATTCCCTCGAACAGGTCGTGTAGCAGATCTGGTGGATACCCTGACAAAACATGAAAATATTTCAGTTTATCAGTTAAGGCACACTGCCTTTTCACACCAAAGCAGTGAGTGAGAGTGGGGCTTTCTGAAGCTGCTTGCAGATGAAGTGAATGTTCCTGTTTTGTTCTGGCTTGGAAGGATCCAGTTCTTACTTCCTTTTCCTGAAACTCGTCAAGCCGCCCCAAACAAAACCTGCAGACATGGGACCCAGAAAAGCTTTCCAAAAAGCCACAAATGGAATGGGCACCTAAATTATCAGCTATTACACTAACTACTGTGCCCTTGATTTTTTTTCCAAACACAGGGATAAAGAGTCCTTCCTCTTCCAACTGGACAATATCTTTTAACAGTGGCTGAAGAACTGCCTCATAACCATACTTCTTTACATCCACAGCCTTGCAAAGCACAGCTAAATAAATTGACTTCAGTGTAGCGCGAAACTGTGGTGGAACATTTGCCAATACCCAATACACTGCAGTAATCTTGTGTTTTTTTTCGAGATGTTCCCAGGGGATTGCAAACCTCAAAATCATCAACGTAGAGAAGGAGAGAAATGGTTATGCTTTCAGTGGACAGAAGTGCATTTTCTTTAAAATGTGTTCCGTCATGAAATGACTCATATCTACCCTCGTGAGTAGTGTATGAAGAATTGAAAGCTTTCTCCTGTATGTCTTTCAGGCTTAATATCTGTGACAATAACTGAAGAATGGGAACATACTGAAAGGTTTTCCCTTCCTTCTTGTCCAGAATGTATTCAACTGGCTCAACCACATTAAAAGTCTTTTTATAAAACTCCTTTCTTTTGTAAGATGTGGCAAGAGGACCATCAGGTCTTAAAGCTGTGCTAATTGGGTTTGACTCACTCAACTGTTTGACTAAATCGGAGACGATTAAGTCATCAAGTACACAGTCATGTTTCCTTAAACATAAGTTTACAGTATTTCTTATGTCAGGACCTGACACCGAGGAGGATATAAACTGGAGCGCTGCTACTACTTCAGAAATGCACTTGCCTTGCACATTATTAATGCTCTCCAATTTTAATAAAAGGTGGCCTAAGTTCAGTTCAATTTCTTCCCCCTTCAATTCTTCTGTTTCATACTCTCCAATACAGTCATATGTTTCTGAACACTCGTATGCAGAACAATGCGCTTCAGCAATATCTGTGATATTTGTCTGATGTACAATTTGTGGCCGAAAATCACTCAAAGAATGTACGGTGTGTTTTCGGGATCTATGTGATGCAAAGGTTCCATACACATTTGTGTAGAAATCACACTCTTTAAAGACACAGTGCACAGTTTGATTTTTCCTAAGATGAACTCCAAGATGTTGGAAGTAATCCTTCTCACTGGAGAAACAAGAACTGCAAAGTTCACAATTAAAAGAAATGACTTCCGGTTTTGACTTATTAGTTGAATGTTTCCTTGACAAATGTGATTTGCGGGTGTTCCAGGTTTTGAAGGAGCAGGGGCAATCAGCATATAAACAGGGAAGAAATTCGCTGTGGTTGTGCCTGAACCTTTAGTGCCTCAAAAGTGCATTTGTTTCAGGCGCAACAAAGGTACAGATCTTGCAAATCCATCCCATGAAGAGTAAAAGCCAGATGCTAAATCCAATTATGTCCAGACCCCAAAGGAGGAGCAAATTGGGTGGTCTCTCTGGAGGACAGTCGGGCGCTCGGCTTCAGTGTAGCAACATTTCTGTCTCCGTCTGCTTGTCCGTCCTTCCTCAAAAGTTTAACCAAAAAAGACCAATCAATTTCTGCTGTTTACATGCCAAATGTAAACAAAGGAAACAAGGAAATATTCAAGTAAGTCAACACCAGAAGCCACTTGTTGCTTTTGTGTAATTTGCAGTTCTTTCTCCACTGCGGATTACTTCTAACATCTTTCAGTTCATCTTAATGAAACAGTGCACCGTCTTTAAAGTGTATGATTTTTAAACGAAAGTGTATAGAACCTTTGCATTACAAAAATCCCAACAAAAGACAGCACAATCTTGGGAGTGACTTTTGTGCACAAATTGTACGTAAGTGTATACACTCCCCTGCCACTTCATTAGGAACACCTGTGCAATCAAATGCAATCCAATACAACAGCTCTACTTTACATTCAACTTTTAGGAAGCTTCTACATTTTCAGTTTGTGTTGACATTGTCAGAAAGGTGATAAATATACATTGTTTATTATTGAGGTTGTACTGGGTGGATGGGTGGTGCTAGTGTACTTGAGTGCAATATAGTGAAAAGTGTTGATATTTTGTCCCCCTCAAATATGTTAATGGATGGACAAAAGTACAAGGCACTCTGCTCAACGCACTCCAGTACACTGCCACTATGAACTCAATAATAAACAAAGTAGAATGATCACCTTTCTGACAATGTCAACAAAAAACAGAAATGTTTAAGCTTCGTAAAAATAGACTTTATGGCAGAGATGTTGTATTGGATTGCATTAGATTGCACAGGTGTTCCTAATGAAGTGGCTGGTGAGTATAGATTGGTCAAATATTAGGCTGCAGATTATATTACTGAAGCATATTGTTCTGAGGCATACACATCATCATCATGATCATGAGATCATACGACTGATCAGTAAAGTATGAAACTCAACAATTTACAGAAAAGACTGAACTAGGTCACCTTCAATAACGTAATCAGGCAAGTATTGGTTTTTAGCTGTCTCAGGTCAATATACTGCTCATTTTTCCCCCACAGTTAGTCAGGTAAGTTTAGCCTTTATTCTCAAAGTTTCATGAGCTAAGCATTGTGTTCATTTAGCTTGCACATATAATGAAGTCAGCAAAGTTGTTCTTGGCAGTTTAATTTTGGCATGTGCCTGGCTGAACTTGGAAATTAACAAGTGCCCCCAAAACACTTGAAATATGTGTGACTTTCAAAATCACGAAAGTAAACTAATAGAGCATTTTTAGCAAATGTTATCACCATCATGGAATCCACATAAAATATATATAACCAACTTTTTGTCTGGCCCATAAATGAACAATGAACATATTTTTTGCCCCACATTCAATACTACAATTAACCAAGTGTTTGTATATACAAACCTTCAGTAGTTGTACAGTCACCTGGTAAGGATACCTTCATCCATTGTAGTTGTAGAGTCAGCTGGTAAAGATACATCATAGTTAGTTACTAACCACTGCAATTAACCAAAACCTACACTATAATATAAAAAAGAGCAACATAAAATGCAAAAAATATACATAAAACATAAAATAGTTATTCAGGTTTTCAGATTTGTATTTACCTAAACTTCTTTATTTTACGTTCACATTATCATTTATCTGATGTTCATTTTATCTCTTTGCAGATTATTTCTGTTTCTTGCATACATTCACATCTTTTTCTGAAGCACATTGTACATTTATTCAGCAGTTGTTGGAATAAATTAGTCTGCTAGTTGCAGAACTGGTTGGAGAAAGACATTGCCTCTCATAGACACGTACATTTCTGGACTTTCCTTATCTTATTAAACAACTTTGGGAAATGTATATAACATTTGTGAGTAATTTATACATTGTATGGGTCACCTTCTGCATAAGATAATGACTTCTGTCAGACCATTATGATCTGACAAGTGACTTTTGAGATTTTAACATCTCAAAAGTTGCACTGAATATTTTACTTGCTCGTAGCTTCTCAAAACCAGCTGTTTTGTAAGCTACTTCCAAGTCTAACAAACTTATTGACAGACACTAGTCTTAGATAAGACAAAAAACTGCATATTAATGTTCCGTTTTAATTTGTTGCTGTCTAAATAACAGCTAGTGGCTAAGCTGACGTGAGTTAGCTGATAACGCTAGGCTAACTTTTCTAGCCTATTTAGCTACAAACGTCACACACGACGAGGCCTCGGGTAGGCCCGGTAGGCCTGAAGCCACTTGCTAACGTTCATCTTCAAAATAAACGAAAAGACTCTAGACTTGTAGTTCTAGAGTCATTTCGTTTAATTTTAAGATGACAGTAGGCCTTATATCTAATCTAACCAGGTACTTGGCAAACTTTACTCTTACCTTAACGTTCAGTCGCCTCAACCATAAACTCACGTAAACTCGCGTGCCAGTTGGCGGTATTACGGAACAGCGTAAATGAAACAAGCTTATTCTTTGTTGAGTGTTTGTACTTGAGAAGATCGACTGGGATAACAAAATAACGCATGTAAATGAAAAAACACACAATTGTATTGTATTTTGAACAAATACAGATTAATTTCAAACGATACATTTTCATGTAAAGATCCAAACTGACCTTTTTATTGTTAATTTCACAGATTTAATTTGTTATATCTACAAATGCTCAGAATCACTTTTTTCAGTGTACTTTGTTGAGAATCCATTGCAGGCAATGACTGCTTGAAGTCTGGAATGCATGGACATCACCAAATGTTGGGTTTCCTCCTTTGTGATGCTTTGCCAGGCCTTTACTGCAGCTGTCTCAGTTGTTGTTTGTTTGTGGGTCTTTCTGCCTTACGTTTTGTCTTCAGCAAGTGAAATGCATTCTCGATCGGGTTGAGATCAGGTGATTGACTCAGCCATTGCAGAATATTCCACTTCTTAGCCTTAAAAAACTCCTGGGTTACTTTCGCAGTATGTTTTGGGTCGTTGTCCATCTGTAAAGTGAAGCCCCGTCCAATCAACTTTGCTGAATTTGGCTGAATCTGAGCAGACAACTTATCCCTATACACTTCAGAATTCATCCGGCTGATTCTGTCTTCTGTCACATCATCAACAAACACTAGTGACCCAGTGCCATTGGAAGCCAAGCATGCCATCACATTGCCTCCACTGTGTTTTACAGATGATGTGGTGTTCTTTCGGATCATTAGCTGTTCCCAGCCTTCTCCATACTTTTTTCTTCCCATCATTCTGGTACAGGTTGATTTTAGTTTCATCTGTCCAACGAATGCTGTTCCAGAACTGGGATGGCTTTTTTAGATGTTTTTTGGCTAAGTCTAATCTGGCCTTTCTATTCTTGAGGCTTATGAATGGTTTGCACCTTGTAGTGAGCCCTCTGTATTTGCTCTTGTGAAGTCTTCTCTTTATGGTAGACTTGGATAATGATATGCCTATCTCTTGGAGAGTGTTTTTATCTTGGCTGGATATTGTGAATGGGTTTTTCTTTACCATGGAAAGGATCCTACAATCATCCACCACTGTTGTCTTCCGTAGACGTCCAGGCCTTTTTGTGTTGCAGAGTTCACTGGTGTGTTATTTTTTTTCTCAGAATGTACCAAACTGTTGATTTGGCCACTCCCAATGTTCCTCCTATCTCTCTGATGGATTTATTTTTTTTGCAGCCTAAGGATGGCCTGTTTCACTTGCATTGAGAGCTCCTTTGACTGCATGTTATGGGTTTACAGCAGCAGCTTCCAAATACGAATGCCAGACCTGGAATAAACTCCAGATCTAACAAAGGAATAGCAAAGGAATAGCCCATACCTGCCCATGAAACACCTTTTGAGTCAATTGTTCAATTTTTTTCATTTTTTTCTTGTGGTCCCTTGAAAAAGAGGGCAACATGTTAAAGAGCTGTAATTCCTAAACCCTTCCTCCAATTTGGATGTGAATACCCTCAAACTAAAGCTGAGAGACTGCACTTTAAGCCCACATTCATTATTTTACTGTAACTTGAATATATTTTGGTAAACAGCCAAAATATCAGAACTTGTGTCAGTGTCCAATTATTTACGGACCTAACTGTAACAGCACCATTAAAAAGTATTCAGTCGTAGATATATTAGCTAGCCACATATAAAGCATACAGGCAGGTGGCAGGCAAGCTAGAGTAGCCAGCCAACTAATGTTAGCTCGCCATTTGCAGGCTAACAACATGATAACCTTTAATGAATGAAAACAACACATCATCTAAAAATGTAGATAACAAATAACCCAAATGATTCACTGCAGACTGGTAGGCCATGTACTGTGTATGTGGTCCTCTGTTGTTTGTGTTTTGTTTGTACAGTTCTGTTGAGACATTGTGTCATGTTCAAACTTAAGAATTTTCTCCATCTCCTCACACTCCACTCACACTCCTTTAAAATGGCATTTGACTGATTACAAAACTTGCCCAGTTTTGTGACAACATACCTGTTTTATCTCAGTTTCTTAATTTCTGTTTTAATTTGTTTACAGTACAATATAACAGTTCCACTCAGAGTAAGCATGTCATGCTTCAAAGTAATAATGTATCTCAACTTTCTCCCACTGATCAACTATTCTAGTTAAATTCAGGGCTACAGTAGTAAACAAATGCACGCTTCCTGGTAGACCAATCAGAACTTCCTGTGAGAAGTTGTTTTTTGCATGGCTTCTGTGGCATTTCACTTTGCTCATAATACTTTACATTTTTCTTCGTATTTACAGACTACATATGACTTTGTAAGTAAAGCACATGCGACTTTACATGTTCACAACTAAATTTCTCAAGGAAAATAAGTGTTTTGTTTTTTTCCTTTTGAAAACTGTGCTACTAACGCATAGTTCAAGATCGAGTCACGACTTTGGACCGAGACCAAACCTAGTTGCCAACCCCTGCTGTAATGAAATTAAGGCATTAATTCCAAGGTCTAGCCTAATATGCTTAACATACATTTTCATAATGCATTATCATCAATGGCTAAACTGACCCATCTTCTGTGTCATTAAACATCATTTACTTGTCATTTGTGGGATGAACCACAAGCACATACATTTTGAACTTCCCCTTTAGCAGCAGTGAAAACCAAGATCACATTTTTTGCAGGAAACATTTGATCTAAACACCCAACATGATTAGACCGGAAGAGCAGGAACTGGCAATGCTTGAAATTTATGTATTAAAGCTTTGTATGTGGAGTTTTCAAAAAGCACTCTTCCCTGCCGTGTGGAGAATGCGCTGATTTCCAGACACTGGTGCCGCTTTTGTCAGAAGCCTCTCCCGAGGGGGGCGGGGTCTCCCAGGAGGTTCCATGAATCGTCCAATCACCAGCCAGTGCGGCCTGATCAAACGCAAGGCAGTCACAGTCAGAGAAGTGCCCCCTAAGAATTTACAACCCCCCTCCATAACCCCTTCGTTCCCGTCATTTGTTCCCCAAATCTGCCAAGAGTACATCTCACCAAAGAACTAAAAGTAACTGGGTTGCTTGCTGGTCGTTGTTTTTGGTTACCTACTTTTTTATATGCATATAGTGCAGAGACAAAGCTTAACTAGCACATGCTCAAATGCATATGTGTATATATACACACACACAGCACATATATGCTGAGGCACAAAGCATGACTCAGGCCCTCCCTCTAACTCTCTCTTTCACTGCCTTTTTTCCTTACTCCCTTCAACCTTCCCTCCCTGGTCAGACAGACAGACAGGTCTCTGACAGAGATCAATAAGCCAGCGGTGCTTGTGTTCAGCTCCTAATTAGGAAGCTAAACCGCTCTTCCATGTATTGGGAAGAAAAACTCTGCTCCACACACCACTGACAACACACTGGCACTAATATATTGGCTTTCATCATTTTATCGTCTTCTCAGAAGTTAGAACACTAGGCCTGTAAGTGAAATGTTGCTGGGTTGTATCCCAGGTTTGACAAGGTGAAAAAGCTATTGTTGTGCCCTTAAGCAAAGCACTTAACCCTAGATATGATGTCTCTAGATAAGATTTTCTGCTAACTGACTCAAATTGTAATGTATCTATGCTATAAAGCAGGGCTGAGGATTTTTTTTTTTTACCTGATTTTTCTGTTAAAAGGTATTTCTGGGCCCGATAAAGGGCAATTATTTGAAAATGTATCGGTCCATCATAATTTCAACATACTTTTAATCTAGTTTTAGATGTTTAAAAGTAGCCTGGAGTGTTTTTTCTCCACCCAAATACTCCTTGTATCCTATTTTATTTGAACTAAAAACTCCTGTGAGCAAAATTAAATCCCCCATATTTTGCCTGTCTCTTGCTTTAAATAAATAAATTGACTTCCGATAAAAGATTACTTTCCGGACTTGTGTAGTATGTCAGTTTTAAACCTTTTTCTCCAGACTTGTATTTCCTCCTTGCCGGTTGACTGTTTGAACTAGCAAGTTGAATCTCCCCTAACTGTGTTTGGTTGTCCGTCTGCCTTTCCTATGTCCATCCCTTCTATCTCCTGTCGTCTAGGCAACCTGGCCCAGGCAGAGTTGATTGGCCGAGAAGCCCTGAAACTCCTCCCCAACGACCACACCATCATGTTCTCATTGGCCAATGTCCTGGGCAAACTACAGCAGTATGAGGTCTGCCCAGCTTAGAAATGATTTACAACAAATTGACCTCAACCCAATCTGAATTTCAGATTAAGTGCATTTGTCATGACTGGCATTGGAATCAATGTGAAATCAAAATGTTTTGGACTGTGCCCTCCCTATGTTTTTTACCCTATCAGGAATCTGAAGGTTTCTTCCTCCATGCTCTGAGGATCAACCCAAACTCTGCCAGTTGCCATGGTAATCTTGGTAAGACCAGTGGGCCCAGAGTTATCACAAAAATATATTTAATGTTCAGTATTTCAAGTATTTTCATTTAATGTTCGGTATTCAATATTTATATTTTTTATTAAGGCGCTAATGCCCCTGTATAATTTAATGCATGTATAAGGTCAACCTTCAGAAGATGGATAGAATGTCACAGGTAGAAATGTCATTAATAATAACAGACATCAATTGTGATTCCTTATTCTGTCAGATAAATGTTTGTTGTGCATAATATATTTCATCCCAGCATTCCCACATAAAAAAATATTGTGAATCCTAAGATGCTAAAAGTGCATCTTAGGCTTCACAGTAACTTATTTTCATGTCTCCCCCCTCTCACCTCCATCTCAGCGGTGTTGTACCATCGCTGGGGGAAGTTGGAGCTGGCCAAGAAGCACTATGAGCTGTCTCTGAAGCTGGACCCAGAGGCCCTGGGCACCCGGGACAACTACGAAATGTTGCGACGCAAACTGGACCAGCTTTATAGGACCACACCGCCCTAAGGGACCGGAGTACTGACTATACGCTCTGACACATACAGATACACACAGCTGGTTCATTTCATTCCAGCTTTGTTCTATGTCCGTTGTATTAATATGAATAAAGACCATATTCTGTGTGACAACTTTTTTTGGTATGTTCTTTGAATTGTGTTTGAGTCTTCCAGTCTGAATACAGGTACATAGCATTCACAACACCAGTACATATATATATATTTATTGCCAGACTTTTTTTGTTGTTCCTTTACTATTGTCATGACCCCTGGTATTCAATCAGTCTCTCAAGATTTAGTACCGTGCGGCTTTGCTTAAATGTCTTGTGAGAAGCAGGTGCTGTAGACTCTAACGCTAGTCACATGTCAAACATTTTTGTTCCACCCTGGGCCATGTGGAACCCATCCTCAGTGAACCCTCTGCTTTTTTATCTCCGACCCTCGTGTTTTGTCAGCTGTGAGGAGTGCAGTGCATTTGTGTATCTAGAACGGTTATTCTGAAACTGGCTGTAGGCTGATGTTTAAACAGTACGTGACATATTTTAAATAAATTAAAACCCTTGGGTATCGGTACTGTAACATGCAGTGCTTTCCTGTTGTATCATAGCTTGAATATCTAGTGGAATTGTAGCAGTTGTGTGGTCAGTATTAGAAACCCCCAGGGAGTTAAACTCCAGCCATGCTCAGCGAAACATTTAGAAAGATTTGAAATGCAACTTGAACCATGTTCGCTTGGGGGTGCGATAGCCATATTCTGGTGTCTGTTGCTTATTGCTTTCCTGCGGAAAACATTGTTTTACTTTCGTGGACGGGATAGGTGGATAGCTGAATCGTTGTTTACTGTCTGTAAGGTGGATCGGCAGATGGGGTTCGGACACTTGAATGGTTTCTGTTGCAGTGTTTATTTTGATTGACATCTCTGTTCTTTTCTTAACTCGGGTGGGGTCATGAGCCTTCACCTCTCCTCTATTCCTTCATTTTTTCTATCGCTATTCTCTGTCCCTCTATATTGATAATGTAAGAAAGCTGTTTGATCACAGAACTTTTTTTCTTGTCTTCACATTTTTTCCTCCCAAAACAGATCCACGTTGTTTCAATTTAGTTGAACTTTCTGAGATTTTCTTATCAGGCCATCCACTTTAGTTCACTATTTTTATTGAATATTTGTTTGCACTTTCTTTCGCTGACAGAAATAAACACTAATAGTTACATTGTTTCCTTAAAAAAGGTATGAAAACAATTGGTCACACTGTGTGAGACATAGGCATTCGCCCCTTTACACCACCCCTTAATGTAAGAAATGTGTTTGATTTTTCTGAAGTGTTAGTTGAGGTGACAAGGGGTCAGCCAAGACAGGAAGTCAGTGTCTGCGGTCATCACTGTATAAAAACAGCTCACTAGCATAGAGGCTTCAAAGAGAGGCGAGATGAGCTCCCTAGTGGTTACACACAGTATCTTACATACACAGTCTCTCACACAAACACTGTTAGAAACGCACACTCTTCGGCATCTCTGAAGGATATCGTGGAGGGAAGCGCTGACCCCGACACAAAACATCAGTCAACAAGTGTGCACCCTGGGTTCAAAGGTCGATGCACTTTCTATTTTTTCACCTGCTTCCCTCGGCTCACAGGAAACTTTTGAAGCGCTGGCGGCGGGGCTGGTTTGTCTCCCTCTCCTTTAAGGCCTGCAACATTTGTTTACACACAGTACAATACAAGAGTTGTGCCTGAACGCAGCCTCTTTGATGATGTTACTGATACTCACACCGGGGGAAGCGATGTCTCGTGATCTGGGCGGCTTTACCCTCAACAGCAGTCTTCTATAAGCACAACCTCCTTGTACATTTTCCACTAATACCTTCTAACTAAACCCTTGTAGCATAACCCTGTTTTTTATTAGCTCTGCTTTGATGTAAAGACACAATGTTGGAGATGTTTGAAACTACAATAAATTGGCAACATACACACACCAATGGTTCCCACTAAAGATCAAACCCGAGCTCATCATAGAATAACATGCTAAGGTCACTGAGTTAAATGAGTTCCGCTATGGATATCCTGAAGCTAAGGCAAGATGAAATGGTGGCTTTGCAAACTTGGAACATTTTGAAAATTCTTGTTCTATCTTTTTATGTATTCTGTGAAATATTCTGGCAAAATTTAAAACACATTACAAATGTAATACATTAATTATTTATTGGTGTCTCCTGATACAATCCATTTTGTTCTGCCAGGCTGGGTAACACCATTAAGAAAAAAATATTTTAAACATTTTCTACCAACAATAAAAGTATTTTCAATGTGGTTTCAATGTATTTTGCTCAAGGCGGTTTTGCAAGCAGGGGTGTTATTTCCCAACACGCAAACCAAGCAACTGATTTGGGCCCCGTGTGGGGGGGTCCTTCTTGCTGCCTAATAGCTGGTATTACAAGCAGAATTTGTAATACGAAGTTGACTCTAAACAAAATTTTAAACAAAATTTTCTGTTGAAACTAATTTAAATAATACAATGATATCATAGAGACATGGTTTCACAGATGATTACATAGATTTAATATGTCAGCACAGACCTACCGGCTAACATTACAACGGTGTAGACAGAAGCTGAAGACATCTTGCTTGAAACGTTCCATTAACAATGTATGGATGATGATCATTCTCTTGGATGATCCAGCCCTTTAGCCAGACAAGCTTACAGACCAAATTAAGCATTTTGACTTCCTACAAATTGATAAGGTTTTATTATTAGCAAGAAGTACTACAAGATAAAAAAAATATTTCATTCTCTTACTGAATCTCACTAGTGAACTCCAGTGCTTGACTTGGGCCTAGTTTTAGGCAAAAGGGACATCTGGGATAGACTACTTTAAGTAATGCTAAGATTGTCAGACCAGAAGTGGTGGTCCCTAAACTGATCTTTGATTAGGGCCACGAAATGTACAAACCTGCCCCTGCTGACAAGAAACTGGTGCTCTAGTCAGACACATTAATAAAAGATTGAGTGCCTTATAAAGTCTTCTGTTGGGGCTTTCACACTTTTTATGTACTACCACCCTGACACATTTAAATAAACAGTGTTATATTGACACTACATTGAATGACTTGACACAATTCATTTATAAAATGCAGCGTATTAATAATTATATAGGGGGAAACTCCCGCTGATGATGCCACCGGGCGATGCTAGTCCAATATGCATCACCCCATGGAGCTCAAACCATAGAATGTGGTACACAATAGAAATGATCACCATACACTGCAGCTTCACCTGGGAATACCTGATTGAGCCTGCCTATGCTTGGTTTTCTGTGAATGGGATTTGTAAGTTGGAACATTGCGTAAAAGGATCCAATGCCTTCAACCCCCATGGTCGGAATGAATCCTTGCTGTGGTCAGATATTTACAGAAGATCAGAAAGAGTCACTGATGCAGATTGAGCATATATCTGAACAAGAGTGATTTGTGGTGGACTGGGGGAACCGTGAGGAGGACTGAGGGGCTTCATACTGGGTTGAAGAATCTATAAAAATGAGTGGTTCCTGGCTGGCTGACTCACTGAACAGGTCATGTTGGCAGCAAAATCTCAAGGTAAAACAGTCTCTGCTTAGATAATTAAATCAATTATGCACCAAGAACGATCTCCTGAACACATATTGCCGCCAACGAAATATCACATCCGTCACATCCTTTCAAAAGTGGTTACAGCGAATCGCTTAGGGGTCTCATGTATCAAGCAAAGTAGTAGTGCTGACTTCAAATCACTTTAGCCTATTAAAAGAAAATGGATACCAATGTTATGGACAGGGAACTGATCCATTATTGGCTCTCCTGGTCTAGTATGCCTTGTATCACATGCAAATTGTTGGCCCCTTAATCTTCCAGTCCCGTGGAATCAGTTTGAAGTGCCATCCTGATAGCATGCTCGTTTAAACCTCCCCAACGCCACCTCCAACTGACCCAGACCCCCCTTCTTCTGAGTAGTCTTCTGATGAACTTCTAATTAATCTGACAGAGATGATCAGTTTAAAGCCCTGCGCCGCTCTGTTCCTTCCTGCCGCCCTTGTCATACCAATCACAACAGCCTTTACGGACAGCTTCGTCTCCTCTGTCAACCAAAGGAATCTCTCCTTTCCTACTCAGAGTTTAAGGGTCATATTTCTCAATGCATTCACTTATATTTCGAGGGGCCATCCTAATGAAGTCAAACCCATTCCTCCTTCCATCTCTATCCATCCATCCATCCATCCATCACTCCACCCCTTCTTTCCTATCCCTCTGTGAAAAGGGGAACCTCCATGTCCCTTCCATCTACACCAGATTTACATTTAAAGTTTTGGTCATTCAGCAGATTATTCTCTGGAGCGACTTACAGCGCGTTAATCTTAAAATAGCTAGACGGGACAACTGCACAACCCATTAAGTGCAAGAACATTTTAGTCAATGAATTAGATCACATTACATGACAAGCCCCCAATAAACACCCTACTTTCGCTCCACCGAACAGCGGGGCCAGTAGGGCATGGATTGGCATTTGTAGAGGGCGACATTGGAGAAGGGGTTCCCGCCTGTCAGCCCGTGTCAATGGCAGGCCTATCTGTCACTTAAAGGAGGGGTACTGTCACAGGCCATTGGGGCTGGGGCCACCGTGTTGGCGCGTGGTGGCATTTTCAGTAGGGTTCGCTGTCTGATTGCCTGGATATCCAGTTTTTCCACTGATAGTGATTAATCACTGGAGATGGGAAATAAAATCTCAGGAGAGACCAGATTCTTATTCATTCATAGTTCAGATTGTTCTGACATGAAGTCTTTGTGAAGTCTTCATTTATGCCCAGGGCTCCGCTTCTGTGATCTAATGGATATGGAGTACTTTAGGAGTTTTGCTAATTTGGCCCTTATTACCCAGGCTGGAAATGGAATCATTCCTGAGATTGATTATCATTCAATCGCTGCCAAGTTGTTGAGATGTTAATATAAGATGCATCTGTGGGAAAAAATATATAGCGGATATATTATTGACAGTCTAAAAATAAAATAAGTATTTGCTCATTTGCAAAAATGTTACTGACATGTGTTGTAAAAACTGAGGGAAAAAAATTATCTGGTTGCAATTTGATTCTACGCTGTATCACTCTACACTCGATGGAAATATACACACACACACACACACACACATACAGCTCCGGAAGAAATTAAGAGACCACCGCACCTTGTTCTTTCCTTTCCAAAAAAGTCGAAAAGGAAGGTTTTATGTGAGGAACAGAAGGGTTAAAATTAAGAGACCACTGCAAATTGAACGCTTCTGTTCAAAATTTTCCTTTTCAACTTTTTTGGAAAGGAAAGAAAAATGTGCAGTGGTCTCTTAATTTTTTCCACAGCTCTGGAAAAAATTAAGAGGCCACTGCAAAATTATCAGTTTCTCTGGTTTTACTATTCATAGGTATGTGTTTCAGTAAAATGAACAGTTTTGTTTTATTCTATAAACTACTGACAACATTACTCCCAAATTCCAAATAAAAATATTGTCATTTAGAGTATTTATTTGTAGAAAACAACAACTGGTCAAAATAACCAAACAAAGATGCATCGTTTTCAGACCTCAAATAATGCAAAGAAAACAAATTCATATTACCAAATACTAATACTAATAAAATACTAATTTTCATGCGTCTTGGCATGCTCTCCACCAGTCTGTCACATTGCTGTTGGGTGACTTTATGCCACTCCTGGCACAAAAATTCAAGTAGCTTGGATTTGTTTGATGGCTGGTGACCATCCATCTTCCTCTTGATCAAATTCCAGAGGTTTTCAATGGGATTCAGGTCTGGAGATTGGGCTGGCCATGACAGGGTCTTGATCTGGTGGTCCTCCATCCACACCTTGACTGACCAGTCTGTGTGGCATGAAGCATTGTCCTGCTGGAAAGAACAATTCTCAGAGTTTGGGAACATTGTCAGAGCAGAAGGAAGCAGGCGTTCTTCCAGGATAACCTTGTACTTGGCTTGATTCATGTGTCCTTTACAAAAACAAATCTGCCCGATTCCAGCCTTGCTGAAGCATCCCTAGATCGTCACCGATCCTCTACCAAATTTAACAGTGGGTGCAAGACACTGTGGCTTGTAGGCCTCTCCAGGTGTCCGTCTAACCATTAGACGACCAGGTGTTGGGCAAAGCTGAAAATTTGACTCGTCAGAGAAGATGACCTTACTCCATTCCTCTACGGTCCAATCCTTATGGTCTTTTGCAAACTTCAGCCTGGCTCTTCTTTGCTTCTCATTGATGAAGGACTTTTTTCTAGCTCTGCACGACTTCAGCCTTGCCCCTAGGAGCCTGTTTCAAACTGTCCTCACCGTGCACTTCACCCCAGCTGCTGTTTGCCATTCTTTTTGTAGGTCACTTGATGTCATCCTACGGTTGTTGAGTGACATTCAAATGAGTTGATGGTCATCTCGGTCAGTGGACAGTCGTTTTCGCCCTCTGCCAGTCTGTAGCTTTGTTGTCCCCAATGTCTGTTGCTTGACCTTGTTCTTATGAACTGCCCATCTACGAAATTTTCAGGATGGAAGCAACCTGACGCTCACTGTATCCCTCTGCCAGTAAAGTCAGAATTGAACCCTTGTTTTCCTAACTCAAAGCTTTTCTTTGTCAACTCTTTTGTCATGCTGATTTGTTATTTTTTTATTCAAATTACCTTTGAGGTACTACTTGCACTGTTTTTGCCATCCAGCTGGTCCTATTGCAAGAGAATAGTGATGACCACAGCAGTGGTTTTTATACTTTTCCTCGTTAAATTAGATTTGGTTCAGGTAATCACCCAATCAGTACCTCATTAAGTAAAATGAGGTGTGCCTGTGTTGGAATTTAACAGACACTGGAATGGAATGGCTGCCATACATGTAGAGATGCTGATTTAAGAAAAATTAGGAGTGTTCTCTTATTTTTTTCCAGAGCAATATATATATATATATACATATACATATATATATATATATATATATATATATATATATATATATATATATATATACACCAATCACCCATAACATTATGACCACTGACAGGTGAAGTGAATAACACTGATAATCTTGTTATCATGGCACCTCTCAGTGTGTGGGATATATTAGGCAGCAAGTGAACATTCTGTCCTCAATGTTGATGTGTTAGAAACAGGAAAAATAAGCAAGCGTAAGGATCTGAGCGACTTTGACAAGGGCCAAATTGTGATGGTTAGATGACTGGGTCAGAGAATCACCAAAACTGCAGGCCTTGTGGGTTGTTCCCGGTCTGCAGTGGTCAGTACCTATCAAAAGTGGTCCAAGGAAGGAAAAACGGTGAACCGGCAACAGGGTCATGGGCGGCCAAGGCTCATTGATGCACGTAGGGAGCAAAGGCTGGCACGTGTGGTCAGATCCAAAAACGAGCTAATGTTAATGCTGGAACTGAAAGAAAGGTGTCAGAACACACAGTGCATCGCAGTTTGTTGCGTATGGGGCTGCGTAGCCCCAGACCAGACAGGGCGCCCATGCTGACCTCTGTCCACTACTGAAAGTGCCTACAATGGGCATGTGAGCATCAGAACTGGACCATGGAGCAATGGAAGAAGGTGGCCTGGTCTGATGAATCATGTTTTCTTTTATATCACGTGGATGGCCGGGTGTATGTGCGTCGCTTACCTGGAGAACACATGGCACCAGGATGCACTGTGGGAAGAAGGCAAGCCGGAGGAGGCAGTGTGATGCCATTCATGTGGATGTTACTTTGACACGTACCACCTACCTGAGCATTGTTGCAGACCATGTGCAGCCTTTCATGGCAACGGTATTCCATGATGGCTCTTTCAGTAGGATAATGTGCCCTGCCACAAAGCAAAAATGGTTCAGTAATGGTTTGAGGAACACAACAGCGAGTTGAAGGTGTTGACTTGGCCTCCAAATTCCCCAGATCTCACTCCAAATGAGGCATCTGTGGGATGTGCTGGACAAACAAGTCCGATCCATGGAGGCCCCACCTTGCAACTTACAGGACTTAAAGGATCTGCTGCTAACGTCTTGGTGCCAGATACCACAGCACACCTTCAGAGGTCTAGTGAAATCCATGCCTCAACAGGTCAGTGTTTTTGTGGCAAAAGGGGGACCTACACAATATTAGGTAGGTGGTCATAATGTTACGGCTAATCGGTGTGTGTGTGTATACATATATATAAATAAATATACTTTCAGCAGCAGAAGCCTAGGAGATGGAGAAAAGGATAGGGATGGTATAATTTCCAGCAGGAACCCTCTGAGGCCTCTTATGCAAAACAAAACGAATCAGCCAGACCCCCTTATTGAAAAATATAGTGCAGTCATACGGAAATTTATTAACTAGCACCAGTTAATGCGTGCATTATTCATTTTGGGTGAGCATGAAAAATGATCTAAAGAGGTCTGAAATTGCAGACGCACAGGCTGACTGCACAGTGATTGGGCTCGCTGGTTCGTTTCATCCCTTTCGGAAGAGGGCGGGGAGATGGTTTGAAAGAGCGAGGGAGGGATTGGATGAAGGCATGGATGAGCAGAGGGATGGAAGGACTAAGGCACTGAAGATTTTGGGAGATGAGGTGGGGAGGGACAGAGGGAGGGATGGAGGGGAGGACTGCTTACCGCCCTCTCTGGACTGGGCTTTCCAGTAACAGCTGTGGTGCTCTCAGGAGGGGGCGGCGACCGGGCTGGTTAAAGGGGCCGGTCTGGACAGATGGATGGACACACCAGACCCTGGGACTATCACTGTTATTAAAAACACAATATGTGCTGCTACTTCTGCTGGACCAGCCTGTGTGTGTGTGCGTATGTGTGTTGTGTGTGTCTGTCTGTCTGTCTGCATATGCCCACATTTCTCTCTTTCATTCTCTGTCTTTCTCTCTCTCTGCCTCTCTCTCTCACAGGAGGTGGCTGGGGCAGGGAATCTGTGCCAGCGGCATATGGCTTTTCGTTGCGCTAAACATCCATACAAAACACAGACCCATCAGTCATTGCTTGGCCCGGTGGTGGGAGAGAGCTGCACTCTGATGAACGGTGTTATCGACTTACCTGCTGCTAAAACATTACCCCAGAAACACCTGCTTTCCCAAATGTCCACACAGCATAAAACCAGCACAGCCCATGATAAGGTAATACCAGGCCCTTGTGAGTTCACATCATGTATGACAGGTTATCGCAAATAATGGCTAAATTCTATAAACCCTCAGCAAAGAACCCGAGGTCAAGCCTTCACAGGCCAATTAATACTTAGCATCTGCTATGGCCTATAGAGGAGAAACACTAAAGAAACACTGTTAATAACTTCCCAACCATTTGCACCAGTAAAAGGGAAAGGTAGCTAGCTTCTTGGCCACTCAAAACCTCTATAATTCCTGAGGCAAAGCAATGGCTTGTCTCAAATTGAACCCAAATAAAACAATTATATCTCCAATTTAAAAAAATCTTTGCCCAGTTTTATGGGTGGAAACTAAAATCAGGAGTGTTCTTTGTTCTTCGTCTCAGAGTCTCGTGTTCTTCTGCCAAATTTAACAGAAGGCTGAAAGGGGTAACGGGGGTCTAACCCCAACCCGGTATCACCTTCTGCCGCGGAGCTCCAAGCAGCAGAGAGACAATCAGTCCTGAACCCTGCTGTCTGACGCACAAAGTGAAAAGACTCTAATTGGGCAAGGTTTTTTTAGTCTTCCTTCTTTTTTTTACACCCACATTTTCTTTCCTGCAGGACTGCTGGATCATGAAAAAGCAATTAGACCTCGGAGCTATGACTTTAATTCGTTTTTCATCAATTTCTCTCTATTCCCAAAAAAGACCCTGTCAACGTACTTGAGTAAGAATATAGGATTGCCAGAATAGTCTTAAAGGATTGTATTGCAGATTTAACTTTATGAGATTTTTTTTTGTTATGTTTGGGTTTTCGATGTTATACCTTTTGGAAATGTGTATCGTTTAGTAGGCTAACCTGTCTTGGGAACCAGAAACACAACAATACATTTTATATCAGCACATGCAAAGGGAGAAAAGTTGGTTATGAAAATTGACTAAGTAGGTTTAAAAATTAATTGGGCTATTAACTGACATGCAGATTAAATCAGTTTTATAGCCTAAGGAGCTCTAGTGCTTCAACTGTATCTGTGGGGGCAGTGTTGCCCAACAAAATCTTTATGCCTCATGTTTTAACTGGTAGGAATGAGCAAATTTTATGAAGAAACATAAGTTAAAAAGACAAGTAATACTCAAATTATATGAATTACAATTAACAAATTTGAAGTATTTGCTCAGATCATATTATGCATATAGTAATTTTTTATAATTTATTTTACTAATTTAACTTTAACATCTTTAATTGTCCTAATATTAAAATGTAAACACACAATCAAATGAAAATTAAGACAGATTTTTACAAAACCAACACTGATTGGGTGAATTAATCTGATATATTTTTTAAAACATACAACAAAGTTATTACTATTTGTGTTATAATTCATGTTCTTGAAACATAAAACAAACCATAAAACAAAAACAAATAACAAAAAAGGTGCAAAGTAATTATGCAAGACGCCAATTTATATTCAAAATGTGTTGCAGTACAAAATGAGTTGCTGTGGTAAACACATTCAAATAAAGGAAATTGAAAACACAGGAATAATAAACTATAAACAAATACCTTGACTTCCTCACCAAAGGAACCATTGTTTTTTTCTTCTTAAATACAGTGGTTAATTTCATAAACAATTCTAAATAGATTTAATTAAAGTCTCACACAGTGTGTTTTAATTACTAAAATGGCTAATCATGGAAATGAGCGTCATTCGTGATTTTGCATTGTACAGCAGAATCAAAATCTAATTTTCTGAATGATTGTTTTCTCCCTCAGCATCTGTTGGTAATGGATCTGAAGCATATGATTGGTAGAATCCTATAAAATGTGCCAAATCATTTTGAAATAGACTCCATAGAGCATGAAAAAGCCAGGAGGCTCCAAACAAATCTTAGGATACACTGCCAAAAACCTAAACAAAAACTTTATCAGAAGGTAATTTTGGCTTAAATAGTCATACACTGTATTTGTAAAACGTAACAAATTAGAGCAAGGGAAAATCTCATATAAAATGTGTTATTACTGTATACGGTTGTTGTGTTAGCAATTATTCCAAATATATTATTTTCTTAATTCATATGTATATAATTTTAATATAGTTTAAGAAAAGGTAAAACATTTGAAAGCACAAACATGATGGATGAAACAAACAACATATGTTTAATTACATGTGCATTATCTTACCCAATCTAGTAATTATACTTTCAGTCCTGAGATGAGAGTTCTTAGTTGTAACACTGAAATGGTTGTTTGTTTTCATCCTCTCAGAGTTTATTTGTTATTCTCCCAAGTAATAACTCGTAATTAGGGTGCCACCGGATCACCACAGCGGATCTAGCCCAATTGCACGCCAAGCATTGTTAGCCAAGCGCTTAACAGTCCCATAACTGGGAATGTTCCACTCGGCAGAGTCCATACATTGTGAATTAGGATTGTTAATATACTCTGAGTGGAGAGAAGTACATTGAGTGGTACAGTGGTGGGTGTAACCACACACACACACACATGCACACACACACACACACACACACACACAAACAGACCCTGTCACCCCTCTTTGTGCTTCGGGTTGGCTTCGTGTCCATTTTTGTTTTCACACTCAACAAGCGGACAGTGAAATGTCAACATGAAATACCTTCATTTGCATCAGCTTTACAAACTCCCAGCCCCTCTCTTTATGCCAGCCACTCCATAAAATTCACTTTAGCCCCGGGGGTCCCTAGACCTTGCTAAATACTGTCCCAATACTGCTGTCAACAACCTATCAATCAGATGACAAATCCTTCTGATTAAAAATAGCTTCACTCAGTCTACCTTAACAAAGGCTCAAAAATCAGGGAATGATTATTTTCATTTTTTTCTATGCATGAAAGTTTTTATTGAATGAACACTGATAGATGGAGAGGGTTGTAAACAACTGTGTTTGGTTTGTCAGTGTTTCGATAAAAATGGATTCATAAAAGAACATTTTTGCAATCAGTTACATTTGCATAGTTCAGGAAAAACTATTATTCCTGCAAGACAGGACAAGACAATACATACTATGATTAATCTCCAGCAGACTGACCCTGTCTGTCTGCCTGCTTGTCTATCATTCTCTCTCTCTCTCTCTGTCCGTCTGTTGAAAATGCAGTGTTTTATTGTCATCAAAGTCAACATTGCTCAAGCAAAGTAATACATGTATCAATTATGAAATTAAATCAATTTAGAAAAAAAATGAAAAAGGATCAGTAGCTATACTATTAATATTTAAATATTTATATATATTCTTCTGTAGTGTGTGTTTGTATGTCAATCAATCAATCAATCAAATTTATTTATAAAGCCCTTTTTACATCAGCAGTTGTCACAAAGTGCTTTTACAAAAACACCCGGCCTTAAACCCCAAGGAGCAAACAACAGTAGTGTTGAATTTCAGTGGCTAGGAAAAACTGTGTGAATGTGTGGAATATGTGGAATATCTGTTGGATAAAAGACATAAATAACGAATACAGTAAGCACGTATCTGTCTTTCTGTCTATCGGTCTATGGCAATGTCCTGGACATGGTCTGAAGAGGAAGGATTTAACTTAAATCCCTTTCAGCGTGGTCAATGTGTTTTTGTA
The DNA here is from genome assembly GCA_016801175.1 of Esox masquinongy. NCBI lineage: Eukaryota > Metazoa > Chordata > Actinopteri > Esociformes > Esocidae > Esox > Esox masquinongy. Next base: position 25,603 of record JACXGI010008953.1, read on the forward strand.
ATTAAACCCATACAATTAACACTGACAAGGATAGGTCACAGAGAGCACGGCGCCTCTCTTCAAATGGCCCCACAAGAGAGAAAAAAGAGAGAGAGGGAAAAAAAGAGGATTGTCATTTAAGTTACTCGGTTCAAGTCAACTCCTTGTGGATACAGGCCATTTCTGTAGACTATGTAGGAAAGCGCTGTAAGTTAACCTCAAAACCACAGTAATTACACGAGAGAGTGTTTCAGATTTTTGTTAATGTTCAGTTGCAGAACATCAAAGACAATTTGTAGCTGTTGTAGCAAAGTATAACCCAAGCATTAAATGTTGACCAAAGATTCAACATTCATTGATGACAGCAAAGTCATAATATATGAACACCTAATCCTCACAATCCTTTGTCAACAATGATGAGCCCTAAAATACTTAAATTCTATGTTTCAATGCAATATATTATATGTCAAATGATTGTTGCACTTATCACAACTATCAGCAACAATCTTCAGCAAAAATCTTAACAAAAATCCTGAGAGATTTGCAAAAGGGTGTGCAGCAAATAAATTTCTTTTGATGTGTTTAATATGATAGTGTTGTAAAGTGTTCCATTATACAGCATACATTTTGAGAGGTGACATTTCAAAGTGGATTTAATAAAAAAAATATTTTCAAAATATCCTCCCTTATGAAACACATTTCTGAAAACATGCTGTATATAAAGTATAGGTAAGTATATTTCAAATATTGAGAGATAGAGTTATACTTTTTGTTCTTCTTGTATTGTTGTAATTTAATGTAAATATGACACTGTACTTATCTAACTTTAATAAGACAAAAAATGAAATTAGAAATGGAGTTAATATATTAATATTTTATTGTCCGTTAATAGTGACATTACTTACTTTGCAAGTTACTAGTTACTTTGTTTGTATCTTGTATATACATTAGGAGTAAAACCTTGATTAATAAACTAGTAAAAACTGTAAATGTAAATGTGAAAATGGAAGATATGCTCTACTTAGAATTTTGAACAAGAATGGATTTGCTTACATATTAAATAGATTCAGGATTAAGAGGAAATAATAAGTTAAACCTAACCTATGCCGTTATCTTCTACTGGATGGACTTTTATAACTTATATTAATTTATTTCACATTTAAACGTGTGCTCAGAAAGTCCTCTTACAGTACATTGCTTTTTAGTCCCTCTATAAAACCCTATGGTAAAACTTTATTTTTTCAAATGTTTCGTGGAGCAAGTCCGTGGAGCAAGCAGGGTTCAGGTAAATGGGAGTGAAGTTGACAAAGCCCTTTTTACAGAATGAACTGTTCCTTTGGAGTTAGCCAAGCATGTAATTATAATGGATCTCTTTCACCCTCCCACACCATTGGACACACGGATGGGCCAGTCCTCATTATTCAGGAACTAAATGAAGAGTTGGTACTTGCGCGGCCGTCTGTGCCACTTGAAAGCATTTGATGGACTGAAGTGAAAGGCTCGCTAATTGATAGAGAATCAAAAAGGGAAAATTAAACATTTGAGAGATATTTGAGAAATGCGCACCCTGAAAGAAACAAATGCTCAAAGAAAAAAACCAGCTCAAGTGTTACATGGATATTATGTTTAAAGTACTGCAATGCCAATTAAAGATCTAGTAGTGTCACATTTGAAAGGATCAAAAAGGGAATTATTGAAAAGAGAGAGAATTTTTTTTCTTCTCAAACCAAAATACTTTACCTCCTTCACAATGAAGATCGCACAAAGGCTTTGAAAAAACTGAAAGGCTTCTATTTATTATCACAAGATCAAAATAAAATTTTGGATAATTAAAATGAACAGAAAATCAATAGCTATAGGTAAGTACAATTCTGTTTTTACACTCCAAAAATAATTAAGGTTGATTAAAAACATTGTAACTAAATACTAGATTTAAAATATCTAAACTATCGTTTTTAATAAACTACAATTTCTTTGATTAAATAAAAATGACACATTTAAAATAACTGAAAAGAGATGTTGTCATTGCCAGCAATTCTCTTAGCATGTTATAAGAATGTGTTGTTTATGTCTCCGGTCTGACGGATATGTCTTCCCCAACGCTAGTCAGAAAAGTGTGAGAAAGAGGGGAGGGACACAAAGAGACAGAGACCAACAGAGAGAAAGGGGGAGAGAGCTAGTGGAGAAGTATGGCTCGGGTGTCCTGTCCATTGCCACTTTCCGTGGCATGTGCCCACTCAGCGTGGCATCCCGCTTATTCAGCACCCCACGCCGACCCCACAGTCCGACTAACAAACACACTGGCCATGGAACCACACATACTGTTCCAATCCACTGAGTAACACAAACATCTCAAACTGACTCCACGGAACTAAACACAGTGCCCCCCGTGCCAACGACAACATCACTGCAACTGAGCACGCACACAGCAAGGAGCCATTGGACAGTAAGTGGTCCCACTATCATGATATGTCAATGTACATTTCCTGTAGTTGTACACAATTTGCCATGGGGTGTCAAGGAAATGTTGCAGTTGAAAGCTCAATTTATGCTATTCTACACATTTCGCCATGGGGCTGAGAGAATTTGTTGCCGTTTTATTAGGAATGTTATATATTTCTAAAAAAAACATTTTTTATGTTTTACAGATAATTCCATGCAACACAATTTCAATGTGAATAAGTCATGGTAATATTTAAGTGAGAATCACTAAGAAAACCAATAGATCATGCCTTAGCACGGGCTCTGTGTTAGGGTAAGGGTACTCGGCCAAGGCAACTGCAAGTTCAAATAGCTAGCCATCCACTAATCAAAAAAATGCACATCACAAATTATTAGCTAATTCAGACTGAAATAACAATAAAAAAGACTGCTAGTACAACAAAGTAGACACAGGTAAATGAAGATGCCTTACATCTCAATACACATGGTCTGCGGATGGAGGAACATTTTAGAACACATATTGTTGAGGAGAGGGACCTTTCGGATCAGGGTGGAGCAAATGTTAGTTATGAGAGGGAGAGAGAGCTACACACCCAGAGCAGAGTAATAGGGAGGAGTAGAACATGTCAGGAACAGAGAGCATGCATACACAAACTAATTAACACCCTGCCATAACACACGTCAATACTGTACTAGGAAGTCCATGAGAAAGAGAGAGATTACGAGGATAAACAAGGTACATATTAGATAACAGACAGGATATGAGGACTTCTTTTACAGAAGAATAGAACTTGTATACCTCATGTAACTAGTGAGAAAACAATATTGGTTAAATATGCCGACGACAACCATGTCAACAACGACAACAATATGCTTTTAGAAATAATATTCAGTTTATTTTGCGGTGCAGGATAATTGACGTTTTGACATAATGGTAAAGTATGTATCATTTTTTATCGTATGTTAACCTTCATGTATAGGACTTCAATACTCCAATACGACCCTTTAAGACTTTGTACAATATTTTGTATTTGTAGCAAAAGTAATATTTGATTTTCACCAAAGTGCCCTTTCATGAACATCAGATGACAAGGGATGCATTATTGTTTCTATATGCCAATCCCTTCACTCCCTGAAGTTTGGCCAAAAATCCAGAAGATGGCAACATACCTCTGGCTGGGGCACAAGGTTCAGTACTCTCAGGTTTCTGTATATCTTTACCTACTGCATTTGTTTATTTATTTCCTTGCCCTGAAATACAAACACGTAAATAAAGTGAATTATTCAGAAGGAGCCTTGCTTGACTACTTGTTGAGCAATCTAAAAGACAAGGCAGTCTGATCCCTGTGGTTGGTCGTGGACAAATGTGTGCATGTGTGTGCGTGTATGTGCGAGACTACTGGTCAAAGAAAGACTGTGGGAAGCTTACAGGCACCAGCGGCTTGACAAAAACATCTCCAAGCACTACCCATCTTCTCTTCTTTCTCCTCTTCCTCCTCCCTCGATTCCTCTCTTCCTCTTCTCCTTATTTTTCTCTCCATCCCTCTTATTACATAAGCTGGAGAGAAACTGAGAAACCGCTCTGGTGCTCTGGGCAGAATTACACCGCATCTGGTGCTCTGGGCAGATTTACTGACTAGCACACTGACTGATATTGATATGTTCTCCGCTCACTGTGTATTTAATAGCAGACTCTCTCATGTAAGGAAGCAGTGTCTAGGTGATCTCCCTCCTGTACGGTGAGGCGAGCCCAGTGTGCTCCCACAGCTGCTGAAATGACAGTCACTTCAAACAGACTTTGCAAAGACATCTCTATGTGCCATAGTAAACAGTTTAATATTGTAAGTACGGTATGCATGTGGGTCTTTATCATCTCCCCTCGTCCATTTGTTGCCAGGTTGTATGTGTATGTGTATGTTTACAGTAGTTTTATGTGGAAGGGAGAGTGAGAATGTACTGTATTATTCAGCTAGTGTAGTTGAAAATAGATTTTATAGGCTGAACTATCTAACAATCACCTCCACCTTTTCCTTAATAACATACAAAATAAAAGCCATAGGCATTACAGAAAATCACCAAGAATTGTCTGCAGGGGGGAAAGCAGGAATCAAGGTCTCAAGAATGAGTGTATTATATGTTTATGTGTGTGTGTTTGTTAGTATTGGCTAGGCTCTGATTAACATGTTTAATTGGTAGCACTGCTACAACTATTTTTACAAAGTACAAGCACCATAAAATGTAGGAAAAAAAATATATGTTTTCTTATGGGTCAAAAAATTTACTTTAATCCTCCTGAATGATATAGACCCCTTTCCATTATTTTCCTGCCACTAAATATTTTTCAAATCCTGATAAAGGTAGCAGGTTGTTACATGGAGAAAAAAATCTAATGATAAATATTAAATTGAAATCCTTAAGTGAGCTATTGGAAGGAATTATATTAAAAAAATATTATCTAATTATATGGTTTTGTTGTTCAGCCTGACAACAAATGAAAAAGACAATAAAAAGAGTTTTGTCTCCAGGGACCCTAATGATATTTGAATAGATGTGACATTATATAAAATCTTTGTAATCTAATCAGAATATGCTGTTGTGCAACCACCTGATTCACATCACTACTGGTTTCTTTTTCAGAGGGGTTGGGGGTGGATGGTGTCCCACTTGATGCTCGACAAAGGGGGTAGAGTGACTTCCTGCTTGTTGGGCCCTGTCCGGGGTTACCCTCAGATAGGGTCACAGTGTCACTGCACCCCCGTCTCAGCCCCAAGGCTTTACGCTGCTATATTATTGTGCTGGGGAGTAGGGTCAGTTCTCTTTCTCCTTTGTAAATCCTTTGAAAATCTAAGGAATGTGCTCTCTAAATTTTCCTTGTGTCCTGCTCCATTTAAACTTAGAAGGACATGAGCCCTTGGACCTCACTGGGCCCAACAGGCAGGAAATCAATCCACCCACATTGCCAAGCATCAACTAAAGGGACCCCCACCAACCGCAACCACCTTGAAAGAGGGCCGAGTATAGCCAGCAGAGTACAGCCCAATTGCACAAGTGCGCAACAGAGAGACAACAACAAGTCAGTGACTCCGCCCCCAAACGGCATTGAAGGGATGGCATCCCAGTGGCGATGAGAGCCCACCTGGCAAGACAGCAAGGGAGGACAGTATCAAGCCTTTCTGGTCACCTTCATGCCCCTGGGCCAGACTACACTTAATCATAGACCATGCTGTAGAGATGAGTCTTTAGTAGACACTTGAAAGTTTGCACTGAGTTTGCATTTCTAACCTTAATTGGCAAATCATTCCACAGTAGTGGAGCTCTATGAGAGAAGGCCCTGCCTCCAGCTGAAATTCTAGGTACAATTAAAAGGCCTGCATCTTGCGATCTAAGGTTACGTGTAGATATGTATGGCTGGGTCATTTCAGCAAGGTAAGTAGGAGAAAGTCCATGTATTGATTTATAGGTTAACAATAAAACCTTAAAATCAGCCCTAACCCTAACAGGCAGCCAGTGTAAAGAGGCTAGTACTGGAGCAATGTGTTCACATTTTTTTGTTCTAGTTAGGATTCTAGCAGCCCTGTGCAGCACTAATTGAAGTTTATTTATTGATTTATCAGGGTAACCAGATGGAAGAGCATTGCAGTAATCTAATCTAGAAGTAACAAAAGCATGGATTAGTTTTTCTGCATCAGTTTTTGATAGAAAGTTTCTGATTTTTGCAATGTTTCGAAGATGAAAATAAGCAACTCTTGAGACATATTTTATATGTTCATCAAAGGAGAGGTCAGGGTCAAGGGTAACGCCAAGGTTTCTTACAGTTTTTTGGGA
>JACXGI010008954.1:0-31861 GCA_016801175.1 Esox masquinongy
ATATATATATATATATATATATATATATATATATATATATATATATATATATATATATATATATATATATATATATATATATATATATGCTATTAGTCGCACAACTATGTGTTGTGACACCCTATAACAACTGAACAGAAATCCACAACAGAAATATAACCTTCTGCCCATAAGAAACATCCCTATAACAGCCATACCCTATTGATACAACCTACCGCCCATTACAACCATCCCCATAACAACCAACCTCTCAATGTATGATCTCCAAGTGCCCACACTATTTTCTTTGACCTTGCTCAACCACAGCCAAAGATGGGCTACATTCAGCAAGCATTGTTGAGTGATTTCAACAGCTCACACACAATATCACTCTCACACACACAAACACATTTGGAGGCATAAGCAACTACCAACTTGGATTGGATCATTAAAATGAGAAGAAGAGCACCGCAAAAAATGCTTCTTTAAAAAATAGTTTTTAAATTTTGAATTTATATGTTTTTTTATTTGATTGAATCAAGCAGAAAAATACAGATGGGGTGAGAAAATGTTGTAACATTGTAAGACAAACAATTCTGAAAATAAGCAATGAATTCTAATTCAGGCATGACTTGGTTTTTAGATAAGATGATAAGATTTTAAAAAGTCTGAAAACAAGAATCTCAGGCTTGTTCAGAATAGTTGTTAAATCTGAATTTAGAATATGTAGCTTGTTATTTGTCTTTCCGGCTTTTCTTTCTTTGTTTTCACGCCACATTCGTATATTATTTTGAAAGACTCAAGGATTTCATTCTCATTTTACTTTTTTTTTTACTCATTAGCGTGGAAACGTTTTTTGCAGCGAGAACAGTGTCCCTCTACTCGATCAGAAAGAAGAAAGGGGAAGTGTCCCTGAGTCTCGGATCAGAAACAGCGATAAGACTGAACATGGTCTGAAGCCTCAGTGCTTCAGTGGATGAATACTGATAAATTTGATTCTCTGTCTGTGTCCATCTCCCCTTTTCAGTGCCACCATGTGCCCACTAAAACTAACGGCCCTTCCACACAACAGCCGTCGGTGTCAGGCATTGCCACTGTGGTAAAGAGTTCCTTTAAAAACAATGGCTGACGTGGGCGTTGTATTAAGTTGTAAATGGTAATAATGAGGGGGAAAGTAGACACAGACTGGTTGCCAGCGTAGCTAATGCAGAACATCACAAATGACACAGTGCTGATGGGAAGGGTAACTGAGGTGGATGGATCACAATCAGCCTGGTCTACAAGAGGAACTGGCTGTTCACCTGCCTGTGACCGATGGTGGACTGGGTGCACATTTCCAACTAGGAAGAACATACACTGGACTATGGACTCTAGAGAGCCGCACACACATGCATGAGAATTATTGAGAGAAGGGCGGCAGGGCTGGCTAGACCGAGAGAGAGGGAGAGAGAGCGTGGGAGAGAGGCAGACATGGTGAAAAAGACAGAGAGGGATCACAGCAGAACACAGTGAAGGCAGTCTGCCTCTAATCTCTCCGTGAAGTGAAGATCGCAAAAACAAGCTGTCGCTGCTGATAAATCAAAATAAGCCGGTCTGAAATCAGTCTCTCCACAGGCACGCATACACAACCAACCCTTCTGCCGAACACACACACACACACACACACACACACACACACACACACACACACACACACACACACAGTCTCCCACAAACACATCATCACGGACCACGGAGGACCATCACTAACCACCTAGTATCCTCAACACCACCAATTCTGTCACCCAGGAGCATCGAGTGCATCACTGCATGTCGAGGGAACTGCCACTGAAAAAAGGCTTTCCAGTGAGGGGTAAAGACGGCCCCGGCACATCACCCAGCACAACCCTACTGTTGGTAACCTTCCTCCGGCAACAAATCAAACATAAACTTTGAACGCTTACTCACCGACGGCCGGTGCGTCGTACTCATCTCCCAGCAGTATCTCTGGGGCGGAGTAGGCCAGCGAGCCGCAGGATGTAGCCAGGTTCTCTCCGGGCTGGAACTTGTTGCTGAAGCCGAAGTCGGTGAGTTTGACCACGCCCTGCTTCTCAAAGAACACCACGTTCTCCGGCTTGAGGTCGCGGTGGACCACGTGAAGCCGGTGGCAGTACGAGATGGCGTGGACGATCTGGGCGAAGTAACGCTTGGCCACCTGGGGCGGGGGGGGGAGCATGACTGAGGTCACGGGTGGCGCATTTACGACACGGCTGCATTAGCAGTCGAACACACGCGTGCGGGCGTTATGACGGCACACCAGTAATTCCTTTATACATTTGTAGAATCCAATAATACATTGGTTGAGGAAATTCCACGACAGCGCCTGCCACCCCCCCGAACACGAACCTCCTCGGCGAGACCACCGTCGTGCTTCATGATGCAGTCGTACATGTCCCCACCGTCGCCCAGCTCCAGGATGAGGTAGAGCTTGGTCTGCGTGTCGATGACCTCGTAGAGACGCACGACGTTGGGATGCTGCACCAGCTTCATACACCTGACCTCCTGGAACAGGTGAGCTCTGGCCTCCTCGTCCAACCTGGACTTATCTATGACCTTCACGGCGACCTGGAACATTAAGGATCAGAATCTTGTCATTCTTTTAACCGTCAGCGTTGGCTATGTCGTTGCCTATATCCAGAGGGTCTAGCCTGCTCCTAGCGGTCACCACTAATTATTAATGAGTAATAAGGCATTGGTTTAGCATCGCTTGCTAATCAGTTATGTTACATTCATCAATAAATTAACAGCAGGAGATAAATAAAAACCAGGCAGTTAGCAGTGTTTCCTTCAAAGCTCTAGAGTTTATGTACCTTCCCACAGGAAAGTCCAGAGGACATGGCAAGTGAGCTACCTTTTCTCCAGTGAAGACATGGCGCGCTAGTTTGACCACGGCAAAGTGTCCTCGTCCCAACGTCTTATCCAGGTCGTACAGTCCAGCAATCTTCCCATCGTGACCTCTCTTTAACCCTGCCATGGCAGCTAGAGGCTGTGATACGGATCGCCCTATGAGCTTATCCAAGATCAGTTTTCCATTTCACTCTGATAGCGAAGGATTGGATAATAAGGATGGTGAACTGATATGAGATCTGTGCCTGTGATAGAAAGACACTTGGCTGCGATGCAGTTGGATTTAGATTCTGATCTCAGATAAGTCTTCAACTAGTGAACTGGAACCATGTCAGTGTGTTCCAGCCCTGTGAGAGAGAGAGAGAGAAAGTGAGGGAGAGATAGAGAGAGGGAGAGGGAAAGATCAAGAGAGGGAGAGAAAGAGAGCGGGAGGGAGAAATCAAATGTTCACACACAATACAAAGGGCTTACACATCAATGCCACACACACACACGCACACACACGCAAGCATGCGCACACACACACACACACACACACACACACGAACACACACAGACACACACACTGTCTGATTACATAACAGCCTATTTCATACAGGTAAGCATAATGTTTCCCATACAGTAGGGCCATTCAACTCTGAAGTTGAAATACTTCTGGTTTTATTTTTTATTTATAATAAGGGATGGATATAGACCAGGTGAGTGCATTTACCTACCAGGTGAAACAAAAAAACAGAAATGATTCAGCCTTCCAGGAATGAAGCGGAAGAGCCCTGCCTTATCTGCACATCAAATCTGGCAAGTCCTCACAAGCATAATAACCCATGGATAATCACACAAAATGAGGACATTTCTTTGGACCTTACCTGAAAAAATGTGTTTTAGGCTTGGAGTTAAGTTCGGGGTTATATTAAGGTTTACGTCTAGAACTGGGGTTATGATTAAGGACAATATGATTTTTAACTGGAATACAATTTTGTCCCCGAAAAATCCTTACATGTATAATTAAACAAGTCTGTGTGTGTGTTCAGACTACTGGAATGGACCCTATAACCTTAGCCCTGCGTATGGCAGTGCTACCCCATCAGGATTCATTACAGACAGGCAGGCAGGAAGACAGGCAGCAGGGTTGGGTGTTGTATAACTGTACCAGTAGTGTGTATTGATTACCCCAGCACAACTGTGACACACTGTACTCTGTAGGGTCAAGGTTATTAAATAATATAATTAGCCCATTGTAACCACATATAGGTTAGTCAGCTATGGCAAAATCTGTAAAGTACCGCGAAACAACAACTGCAGAACTCAGTAGGCCAAGCTAAAAAAAAGAGAATAGGCTACAGCTACTAAATCATTGAGATAAGTGACTATAGTTTGGGAACATTGTAATGTAGTATGCTTCCTATATGCTATTTGGTTGTACCACAGCCAAGGGGACTGACTCCGGACCTCATTGGCAAATTGACAACACATGACATCACTTGCCTCTATCCAAAAATGTGACAGGCTGCCAAACTGAAATTGTGTTTTTTTCAAACCCTCCAGCTAATATGTTGGGCTTTGATTGGCAAACGTTAATTAAAGGAATGCAGGCTATTATAACACACTACGCTGGCTTAATTGCCCATACAAACATGAGTCCGCATCTCAGTGCAAAAGCCTACATACCATCGTATAACATACACATACACGTGTGTTACGGAAGGATTAGCGGACTTACCGCGCTGCTTGCTTGGAAGAATTTCTTGTTAAGTCGATATATCCCTGACCCTCCGGCTGCCTTATTTCGTCCAATGCAGACTGTCTTGAATAGCAGCCGTTTGTAATGAACTACAGGCTAGCCTACAATCTTCTCCGATGAGTCACTATACCTTCAGTTATGTCAATGGCATTATCATCTGAGCGTTGTAAATAACTGCGGCTATTGCGAAGCCTTCGTATGAAACTGTCATAGCCTGCGATTCTTTCTCCCTCTGTGTGGGGGCGCATCTTTCCCATTCATTTCTGCCATTCATTCCTGACGTCAGAAATACGTAAACCAGCAACCAGCCACAACTTTCATGAACCAAACCAGATTTTGTTGTTGTTGACTGACACTATTTATATACATGAACATACATATTTATACCAGTAAACCACCCGCTGGACAAAACATAAGGCCAGGTATAGAGAGAAATAAGGAGGAAGTATCATTCATTCAATATTTCCACTCCCAACATCCCAGTCATGAGCGACGTGAAATAGAGTGGAGGAAGTGTCATTCCAAATCTTCACACCCAACAGTTCTGATCATGCAACATCATGTCTTAGGAACCATGGGGATAAAGTAAACATAGAAGATGCTTCACCTTTGGGTTACGCTTCATATGATCTTAATGTTCTATTCTGTTGTACTTTACACACGCAAACAAACCTGGTCTCTAGGGAATACGTAAAATAGACAGTAAATCTGTGACAGCCGAATTCACAACATGGGATCAGGGGAATACATGAAATATTGTAAATCTTTGAGAGACAAATTCGTATGATATAATTATGTTACATTACAATGCGCTACGAAAACATATAATATGTTATCAATTCGCAAAAAACGTATCACATGTTTAGAAATGCGTCTAAAACATAGAATATCTTTAACATAGATATATAAAACATAGTACATAAACACTTACGAAATGTTATAAATTAGATTTAAGGTTAGGGTTAATGTTAGGGTTAAGGTTAGAAAAAGAGAAGTGTTTGTTTATGGCTAAGGTTAGGCATCGTTTTACTGAGGTTAGGGTTCATATTAGGGTAAGGGTTAAAGTTAGTATACAAAAAGAAAAAAAACACCTCTTGATGGATTCAAAGTTGCAACCATTGGACTGAAGATCTGTGGCATTTCTGCCCAGCCACTTCATTTAACTCTAAATACACTCACCATTGCCCTATCATCCCAACAATACAAATCTTCTGAATTTTGCTGTCACAGTTTTATGTAAAGTATCTTCTGTATTCCCAAGAGACCAGGCTGCACACACAAGCATGCACTTCTGCTTCTCTCAATTCTATTTTCAACAAGACCAGAAAGCTACTCTGGCCTTGTTGAAAACAATTAGTGTATGATTAAGCATCAACTACGTTTTATCACACAGGAATATGTACATCTAAACCTACACCTAAACATCAGTAGTATACTTAAAGATACACGGTGGGATCATTAAGCACATTATCTTTGTAAGTTTTGTTTTAAAATGGATAACCTAGCTTTAATATAATCTGTGGAATACAAAAAATGTTTTGAAGTGAAGCCTAATGGACAAAAAGAAAGGGACCCCTTGTTTTTGCAAAATGAGCTGTGCAGTTCCAGGCGTTAACTCTGTAACAATAATGACTAAAACACTACTGAGATTACAACTTCGTTTAACTACCACCAAGCCGATGCAAATTGTAGTTACATCGTATATCACTACTCTCCAACACTTAAAATGACTTTTGGACAGGGTGTTTTCAGCTCGTGCTATAGGTCATGGATATAATTCAGTATCGTGAAAAGATCTCTGTGTTTATTTGTTTGTTTTACACACAATGTAGTCTTTCTAGGTTTACCTACCAATGAATTAAATATTCAAAGAACACCCTAACTGCACTCAATTATGGTGGAGGTGCAATAGGGCTGTGGGGTTGCTTTGCTCCCTCTGGTACTGGGCGCCTTTAATGTGTGCAAGACATCATGACATTAGCAGATCATTAAGATGAATGTTTTTGAGTGTTCAAACTAGTGTCCAAACACTGTGTCTCTGTTGAGGGTTGTTGGTCTTCCATCAGCACAACAACCCCAAACACACACAAAAAGCTCCCTGGAATTGGTCGAAAAGGAAGGTCGAACTGTTCTGAAGGGTCCAGAGCAGACTCAGAACCAAAATGAAAGCAGAACTGTAAACAGCAGTTGGTGGAGGGCACCTCTCAAACAATGAAGAATAAGCAGTCTGAAAAGTAGACCAGCCAGACAGTAGAAAGTTGCTTCTGGCTCAAGAATGGCTACACCTTTATTGGGCAGTTATTTTGGGCAGAGGTTGCTATCAAGTAATAACTCGTGTCTTTAATTTGTCACGGTCATCTGTCTGTTTTTGTAAGAAGTTTCTGCAAGCTATAAAATCCATAACATGATGACCTAAAGTTGGAAATACTTTGAAATATTTCAGCAAATTTCATTGGGTTCTATGTTTTGCTGCATTGTCATATTAATCCCAAATGTGTTTTACATAATAAATGGGGCATTTGAAAACGTTTGCATTGTAGGAAGATACACTTAAAAAGGATCCCTCTAGGGATCTTCAACTGCGGAGATACTGCGGAGATACTGCAATGGGTCCTTGGGAAGATATGTCAAAAGTGTTTATTTAAATTATTATTAGGATTATTATTATGAATAATATTTGTGTTGAATTTATTTTTAACCTCCTTAACCATGAAAAAAGAACAGTTATGCATGTTCTATGTAGAGATTTATGGTGGAAAAAACTTCCTGAATGGTTTGTATGTGAGTATAGGGGTTTTTGTTTTTGAAATTAGGAATATGACTTCAAATCCCAAATTATCGAGAGGGAAGATGGTTTGTTCAGAGATAATGTTGGATTTGGGGATAAATGAAGGGAAAGAAAAGGTGGTTGGTTTTGGAAGAAAAATGTAATAATAATCTCACAATATAATGTAAAATAATTTCAGCGCAAAGATTAACTTTGGATGTGACATATTTCTATAATAAATAGTACAAAAATGACTGTACTGGCTTGGTTGATAGTTACAAAAATTGTACATTTACAAATGTAGTTATTTAGCTTACACTTACCTTAACTGACTAGTGAGTATACATTTTCATACTCAAAACAACAGATTGAGCTGTACAGGCCAACATATAAACGGGGTCCCTAGCCTGCCTGTTGGTTTGGGGTCCCTGGAAAATGTGGAAGACCACTAAAATATGGGTGTGGCAGTGACATAAAGTGGCCCATTATCTTCTGTAAGATGAAATCAAAGCAGTTCTCATTTCCCATCGTTTGTGAACCTAAGTCTGGATGCTTCTGAAATTCTATTTTTGGTCCCCCTCCCTCCGAGTGAGAGAAGCGCTATAACTATCACAATTGAAGATTCCATCCGCACAACACATTGGGCCGGAAGTCTAGAACTCTGCAATAACCCTCTCATTAATAGACAGGACTATTGGTGGCGGGGAGGCTAAAATAGTTGCGCCAACCACACACAGCAGGCAAAACTACTATCTGGGCACTTATCCCTTGTCTATATAGATTACAGATTGGATATTTACCTACTGTCAACAACCTTGAGCACAGAAGTACATACATTTGCATTGTTTCTATTTACAAAAAGATTCATTAATAAGAAAGCGCGATAACAGTGTGCTTCAATACTGTAGAAGCGGGTCAGAATAGAACATATGCAGCAACGGTAATTGTGTATCCAGGCAGCCAGACGGCTACTTCCGCTATCTTTGAACGAGATTAGCTTTGGACAGCCTGACCACGTCTCCCCATCGTTTACTACCACCCACTGGATGAAGACGGAAGTACAGCAGTATACCTTCTTGGCTACAGATAGAAGCCTACTGCTACCATTTTGAAATAAATCACTCGCAATTATAACGTGCTTACATTCACACGTAACAATGTTCATAATATAAAACTTTCAATACATCTAAAATGTAAATGTTTCGGTTTTTAATTCACGCGAGCACCTTTCTGATTTGCATCAGTCGACTTAAAACACTTAGCAGTAACTGGGGTAGTGATGGCAGCTGGCACAAACCTGCAATGCGGATTAGTATACTCACAAGCCGTTTTCATAGTATTTCTATATTCTTGATTCAAACGCACCCCGAGATATAAGCATTATGCAAACTGCATGAAGATCAACTGGTAACAGCAGCTAAAAGTAGCACTAAATTAGCAGTTATCTGGGTAACAATTCAACACCAATTTGTAGAATACTCAGAGAAGTATAGTTCTAACCATAGGGCATTAGACTTGGGTATGTTACATTGTGTTAATTACACAGTTGAGTGTCTGATGTTTTGGTACACCTGATCTACATTAAAAAAAAATAACATTCACAGGGGTGCCAAAGATCAGTCAAGCAGTAGTACAAAAAAAAGAACAGACAAAGGACAATTCAACCAGAGGATTTATTAAAAACATCACGCCTTCTTTGCTGCTTCTTTCTGCAGCTTCTTCACCTCGTGCTTGATGATCTTGTTCCTCTGTGGACACAAACGGCCAGTCAGTGATAGGTATTTGACTGCTTGTTTACAGGGATTCATACAGCATATCTTGACAGGTCACATTTCAATTACAATGCCAAATATTTAATCTGAAGAAAAATTGGTTTTCTCCACTCACCATCTTCTTGGCCTTCATCACCTTGTAGCGGTCAAAATCGGACATGTTAGCCCTCTGCAAAGACAATAGTTTAATTAGTGTGTAGTCAAAAACAGTCACAAAACCTTTTTGGAACCAATCAAATAGCACTCAAATTTGCTCAACTTAAGGTGGTCCGCTGTTTCCGTTCTAGTGAATATAACCCCAGTGAACACAGACAGGCTTGAACAAAATTTCACACATCAATTGTTAGTTGACAGACCTAGAAGTTAAGCTAACCCCACCATCTCCACATCATTTCAAAAAAAGTCAGAGGTAACCAAGGAGTGTCATGTGGAACAAATGCACTCAAAAAAACTCCACTCACCCTACTGGCATTGGCGGTGCGGAATCCCACATTAAGTGTAGCAAAAATAAATGTAGCTAGTTGTGTGGATAAGTCATCTGTTGTTTTTAAAGTACTACTACACACAAGCAGATGGGATCCCTAGTTAAGAGCCATTCTATCCAATGTTTAATACCAGATGTTAGGCTACCAACAAATAACATTAAATCAAGAACAACAAATAAGAGTTGTCTGTACCTTTTGTCTGGCCTCGATTTTCTTGGCCCAGTTGCTTTCCTTCCACTTCTCACTGACTTGGGCCTTCTCCCAGGCACGTCTCACATACTTCTGGCGAGCGCTACAACAGACGGGAAGCATAAATATGCAACTCAACTGAGATTACATTTAATAAGTAATGGGGACAATATCGCTATGTTACTTTCGCACGATTTTGCTGTATTGGAAAGAAAATGTTTTTTTACCAAGTGGGCATGTTTTGAATAGGCCTCAATGTTATCAACACTTATTTGTATGATCAAGCCTCTTAAATTTCTCTATTGTCTCTAAAGAAAACAAGGTGAGCAATGATTGAAACATCTAATTATGCAAAAATGACAATACCAAAAAGCAATATATATAGAATGGTAGAAATTGAAATACATAGTACTAAGTCCCACAATACAGTATTGTGAGGTTCCCGTATTCCCAGCCCTATTGTATAAATTGAGTAGGTTAGTCTAGGTTGACATCTAGGGAATACTCGCCAGCACATACAAGACTTCAGTGAAAAGGAAAAGACATTTCTGAATTGGTTCATTGGAAACATTTTCCTTCTAAAACAGTTTGTAGTAATGTTTACATGTTTTTGTCCACTCACTCACCTGTGAGGAACTTTGATGACATAGTCAGTGAGCTGCATGCACTTGAAGGGCATTGCCTGCCTCTTCACCCCTGTGCAAGGACCATCCACCAGGGCCTGAGACAACACAAGTTTAACACATCCATCTGACGTTTAGATACTACTGCAGGGTTGGTGTAAAAACCACGAACCCAGCGGTTCTACAAGACCATAGTCGCAGTCAGGATGTCTAAACACTTACTCTGTTTTGGTCGATGACATCAACAATGGCCACCAAACTGCCTGCGTGGGGTCCAAAAGAAAGGTAGACAACGCGGCCAATCTCGACGTAGCGTTTGAACACCTGAAAGAAAACAAGGAACAGGTAGACCATCAACAATGATTCGTGGAGAACACTTCAGTTAGCGTGAGATCACTAGTTTCTTATGCCGACAGGTTGACCACAGTTAATTTGTCCTAGCTAAATTATGTTTCAGATTTAATTAGACTCTTTAACATGGACATTATAGTTTGAGAAGCAGCAAGACCGATATATTTAACAAGCTATACTGTACATAAGTTTACAGAACAGTAAACCTTAACTTTTGCTTGACAACTCCCAGTTCGCGGTAACGTTCCTAGACCTTGCACAAGCAGCCCACAATTTATTACGTTACCTAATAGGTTATCAAGTTAACATACGAAAGTAGACCAAATTTTGTCCCAACGGTTACCCTGGTACGGCCTTCGTAACGCGCTTGTGACAGTAGTAACGTTACTAGTTGGAGCTAGGCTAATGTTCGGCCTGTTCATCACCACGTTGTAGCAGGCGAAAAACCCGACGTTTCTGTCAAGTCATAAACCCATCGTAACTATTTTGACTAAACAGACTAAAGAGAAATAAAACCTACATGACGCTTTCATACGAGACGAGGGCCGATTAACAATACAGAATATTGCATTAAATACGTTTTTTGCAATCCACAAGCTTCATATCGAACTCACCATGATGGCTATCCGCTTCAGAAAGGACGTCACAGTTTCCGGTCCTCGCAAAAACACTTTCCGCTCTGCAAATACGCACGCGCAAATGGAGAATTTCTTCTTCGCCAGTGCTCGTTCTTCTTGAACCTTTAGTTCGGAATATTCATCACGCCACTTACTGAAAAAAATGTGTTGTTGTAATGTACCTAATTTAATATTTTACAATTATTATTAATTAATTTAGTAGGATCTCAATGTATATCGTTTTGTGTTTGTATATTGTTTTTATATTGATTCCAAACTATGCAAGAATCATACAGAACTCATGGCCGATGTTTATATATTTCTGTTTTTGTACCCTTATTTTACCAGGCAAGTACACATTCTCATCTTTAGCTACAACCTGGAAATCTGCCTTGGTCAAGGAGTGAAATACAGATTTTCATCTTTAAATCATGCACATGTGAACAATCATCAACCCCCCACCCTGCCTGAAAAACAGTCACAATTAATATTTATGTTGACATTAGCATCCTTTCCACACTGTATTATTTAATTTATTTAATTAATCTTAAAAGTTTTAAATACAAAGCTTTTGAATTTGTAAAGTACTAAGAAGGACATGCTAGATAAATCTGTGTGTTTGGGAGCCTATATGAAGGGTGGGGCAGGAGGGACATGTCCCATCCAACAATAGAAGCAGGTGCCCCCAACAATAAGAATCCTTTGCAAAAAACACAAAATGTCCCCCCCTTAATATCAAACTCCCTCCTAGTGATGAGTATAATGGTGATATGTATTGTAAGCTCCAAATCTAGATTGAGATGTTACCAAAGGGACTATTTAATTGGAACCTTGTGTAAAACTCAAATCGTTGTGACTTTGTCAAGGAGGGCAGTTGTGTATTGCAAAGCAAAACACCACTGGTTCACACCCAGTGTGAGACAGGCAAAGCTAAACTTTTAGCAGCATGTTGACGTCTCTTGACACCCACACACATCCAATTCTGAAAAGTAAAAACATTTCTTTTCTGGGTTGTAGTTATAGATTTTAATACAGTACCTAGGACTATTATCTGCATTCACCATCCTACTACTAACAACAAAACAAAGGTTTTCTCTTCATATCAGTTGAAGTGATGGGCAACCAAAGCTTTCTGAAACCTTTTGTGGCTTGCACTGAAAAACTGTTAATTACTCAAAGCTTTTAAACACAGTGCACAGTGCTTCTGCTCAGAAATAAACAGAACATAATTAACGTTTATGTAGATGTCTTTTTATAGAAAATAGGATAAGACTGTGTAGAGCAATTGTTAGGTGTACAAACTGACAAATCTTTTTTTTCTTTTTTGAACTGTCATCCGTTATAATGTTTTCGATGATGAAGGTATGAGTGTCATAGATGCATTAAATTAGATTTATGATTTAGACAACAAAAGTGTGGGCTCAAATAAATATTTTCTAAACTCTATCAGGATTAGACCCAGTTACCTACCACTAACAGTTATTTCCTATAAATCCCAGACACTAATCCACTGCTGTAAAAACCAGAAAAGAAACTAGGTAAGCCTAGTTCAGCGGGGCCGCTCATAGAACGGATGAATATTGTTGCACCTGGCTGGTTTCAATCCAAGCTTTCCTATGTGGCAGACTGTCTTTAACCATTAAGCTATTTAAAGAGCAGGAATGTAACTTTAACTTCAGCCATTAAATTTTTGATGAAATGACTTGGACAAGAGAATATTTATTAAGGGAACTAAAGTTGTACAAAGATTACTGTAGATGGCTAGCTTTAGAGTACCTGAAATGAAAACAATGACTCCAATCACTCCGTGGCTATTTCGTTTCTTTAGAAAACAATACAATTATAAAAGGGTCACGTAATACAATTATTCCTTTAAATATATGAGATTCATGGTATTACAGAGTGGATATTGTTGTGCGACGGCTGAAAAGTAAGGAGTGGATAAATATTTCTGGGAGACAAAAATTGGAACGTCTGAGAGGGGAACTTAAACCAGGGTCAAAACATTGAAAGGTAGGGATGTTTCCACAAGATCACACGGCCTACTGGTATTCAATTCAGCTCTTTATCGTCTCCAAATGTAACCTTTACCACAGCCAGAGGCGTCGCTAGGATCACAATACATTCGGGGCTTAGCTCACCCCCTGCCCCACCCGGGACAGAAAGTACATGGTTTTGAATGTATACGTGGACATTTTTTATGTACACGCTAGCGGCCTACACGTCTACATTGTCATAATGCGCGATCGGAATTATAGATGAATAGATAAAGGGCTATTTTTTAATTATTATTTTCTTGGGTCAATTCGAGATCCGGGGCTATTCTTAAAAGAACCGGGGCTATAGAACCGGACGCCCAGGCCTAACGACGCCACTGACCACAGCCATTACATTTTTGCTGAAATAACGTGGGCAACAGAACGTTTACTAACGGAACTTAAGTGTACTCTTGTACAAAGATTGGCACAACAACGTTCGATTTTCTTTCATTCGTAAATGACATTGGCACAATAACTATCAGTATAGGTGAAGATAACTGACTATTTCGTCAAGTTATGAAAAGACAGACGAGAAAAGACGAGAGAATTGTGAAAACCCCTCCTCTTTTACTGCGCAAGGGGTTCTTTCAAGTTTCAAGTTCAAGTTTCAAGGTTTATTTGTCAAATGCACCAAACAACACAGCGCTATCCTGGACAATGAAATTCTTATGACATGGCACAAGACAAACTACGTAGTTAGAGTTAAGAAGAGTATATGAGCAAAAATATATCTAGAAAGAAAATAATAATAAAGTAAAGCAACAATATACATAACACTGTACACTAGCAGTAATTTAAAAAGAGTACTGCAAACTAGCAGCAAGTAATATACATAACAGTGTGACCTAGCATCAAATGATAGCCTTATTGAAATATTAGATACATACGAGTGCAATAAGCTTATGAATGGTGGCATAGCACACTAGAACTAATACATAATATACATTGAAAAAGAAAATGTAAACTAGCATTGATTTTAAATATTCTAATGTCCATTAAAGTACCTGAAAGGGCATCAGAGCATCTGGAATGTTCATGTGTGATCATTATGATCATGGATCAGTGTTACTGATTGAGGAGCCTTATGGCCTGAGGGGAAAAAATGTTTTTGAGTCTGGAAGTGCGTGCCCTGATGCTCCGGTAGCGTCTACCAGACGGCAGCAGTGTATGGTAGATGCCTTGCACAGAGGGGAGATGGCAGCCGATGATGTTCTCCACAGACTTTACCACTCACTGGAGAGAATTGCGGTCTGCAGCGGAACAGCTGCCATACCAGGCAATGGTGCACCTGTAGAAGTTGGTGAGAGTTTTTGCAGACATGCCAAATTTCTTGAGTCTTCTCAGGAAGTATAATCATTGTGATCTATAGGCTATTACCCCAAAAAGCATGCACGGATGCGTACTTCGAAAATCCATCAGAAATAGTCGCAATATTAGCGTAAACAGTTTTATTTTAGGGGTACTATAACGTAGCTACTGATGGTTGTAGCCAGCAAAGTTTTTGTCTATCCTGAACAAATCCTAATGCGTAATTTGTTTTGTCTGCGGCGAGGCTCAAACACTGATCACCTGGCAGGCTGCGCCTCTAACCACTACGTAATTTATCAAGGCAAATTCTGTCTATCAGTCAGTCAGTCAGTCACTCAGTAAGAGACATTTGTAAGAGACATCTCCTTGGCCGGCTCCACTTACGTGGCCCGGCACATTTTTTTACATTTTTTTCTTTAAATTAGTACATAAGGTATCCAGGAGAGGTTGGTATTTGAAAGCACCGACATGTCCCCTTTTGATCGATCATTTTAGTGCTACAGACGGGAACATGCATGTACCAAGCAAATCCACAAATGCAAAAACATTCACAACTGGTACAGCCCTACAGGTGTGCAGCAGACGAGAGCCCCAGCTACACCTGTATTTGCTGATTTTAATGCACTTCACGTGTCCTTTCTCAATTCTACAAATCTCGTGCCTGTTTTAGAGATTTTTCCTGGAGGCTTGGTCATGCTTACTTCAACTGTCTTTGTAATAGAGGCTTAACCCCTTTCTGGTATTGCACCTTATGCTTGGCTGTGGCGCGAGTGGACAGAAACCGCAAGAGTAAAACGGATTTTTACCGTTTTATTTTACCCCAGTAGCTGGAAAAATGCCCCTTTCCTAAAAAATACTTTTGATTAAATACCAATGTTTCCATATGTTCGTGGAAGTGTTTTGTAATGTTGCTCACAAAACGCTGAACATTTCCTACAATACATTCACTTTGGTGTATAGAATAGTTTTTCTGTATAGTGCATTATGTACATGTACAGTCTATTATAGTGTTTTACACTGGGGCTAAACAGGGTTTGGAAAATATTGTGTTGCTAGATGTAGCACACCATTCCCCATGATTAGACAGGTTTGTCTATGTATTCCATATTCAGTCATTTGCATTGTCTGAATTGTAACCTTGGAATGTGTTTTAATACCCACTTTTTATTGAAATTACTCTTAAATATGATAAAATATGAATTGTTGTCAATGTTTTGAGAGGTATATTTTCTAAACAATTAATACATTCAATTTATGTCAGTTTTGAAGTAATACGTAGGCCTCTTTTATTTTGAAATGTTCCTAATTTTCGTGACCCGGATGTGTTTTGTTTATGTTGTTCACAAGATACTGATGACGCTGATCTTACGAAACTCAGTTACTCTGTATTGTGCAATGTAGTTGTTGGTAATAAAATCAGCATAGTCTTTTACTTACCGATTCACGATATTTCTTCACAAGGTTAATGTCAGGTAAGCTAAATTAATGAGCTTTGAAATACAATCTGAAGAAAATCTATGTTGCTTGAATTTCAAGCGTTTTTCTTGATAGTTTCACTTTAACAGTATATATATAGGGCTGTTTGCGTCCAAATGTTTTAGAAAATGTCCTACCCTCCTTTTACCAAGCCAAATGTTTTCCTTATTAGTATTTTCAAAGTCTATTATACATTGAAATGAGTTGTTGACGCAGTTACATCACTTGGCTCGATTTTGTTTCATGTTGTATCCGCCGACGGATCACTCTAGCTGTTGATGGGCAGTAAGCTGCAGTAAACCTTCGTCTGACGCATTGGCCTATTTACGTAAGACAAACGCAGAGTTTTGGGTTCCAGAACAGCAAGTTTTACAAAAAAAATCGTCTCTGTTTGGATTCAAACTTACAACCACTGGAGTGAAGGTGTGTACTGTCATGCGTTTGCAGGTATATGCCCCATGCAAGCACAAGTGGTTGATTTCAAACTTGGAATTTCATGAATATTTGAGGGATAAATAGTGATTCTACTTTTAGATTATGCTTAATTCTAAAAAATAATTGCTGACAATGACAGGTGATATCAGCTTTTTAAGTAACAGACTTGTATTGATTTCTGTTACAGGACCCAGCAAGACGAGTGATGGTCTTTGACCGTATATCATTCATATCGCTAATAATTTTCCTCTTGTAGAAACCAAGAGTTGTCCATGACCAGGCTCCAATATAAACAGCACAGAGATGGCGTAAGTAAATTATTTAATTGAGCAGTTATTGTGTTGTAATACACTGTAATGAATACAGGGTGGTGGGATTGAACCATGTCATAATGACATTTTCCATATTCTATACAGATCTGAAGGCATTGAGAAAATTAAGGAGTATTTCTTAAAATATGAAGAGACAGAAGGTACCCATTCAGATGTTCTCTAGGTTATACCTTGGTTTTCAGTCAATCATTATTTGGCATACAAATAATATTTGTAACAAGCTGGTTGCTGTACAGACTAGCGACTGATTTGCAGCAGGCTTTTCTCACTAATATTATTTTACTAACATTATTATTCCAGTAATTTAGTTTGAGACATTTGTTTTTTCATATCTCCAACAGATAAAGTGAAATACCTAAAAGAGGTGTCTGAGACAGTGTCCAAACATCGCAACGCGAGTATTCCTCTCAGAAAGCCAGAGAGTTCTGAGTGGAAGATAGGGGGCCAAGATGTAACGTCCTACAGTGAAGACCATGGAACAGTTGAGGAGTGGGGGATCTTCTACCTACCTGACAGAGTGAAGATGGAGATATTGGGAGCTGTGGAGAACCTCCCCTTCCCAACTGAGTGTGGCCAGCTGGTCATAATGATGTGTGAGGACCGCCGGGTGTATGCTTTCGATGGAGAGGAGATGCACCTGGTCGCTTCAAGCCTGAAGGACCTCTTTGAGTCTGGGCTTCAATATCCTGGCTGCACGTCCTACTACAGAGGAGAGTGCTTTAAAGACATGGTGAGAATCCAGCTGTGGTCAGTCCAAGAGTGAAAGAATGCCAGTATGGTGTCCTGGCAAAATACATAGTAATGCTATTCTGTACCAGTCAAATATGAGCACAATAGTTAAAAGGAAATGCTATGGAATTTACAGGCATTGACACCATTATTTTCAGATGAGGAGTTTGGAAATTATGACACTTTGTTAGTTATTTACCTGAAACTGGTGATATTCTTTTGATAGCTGTTTTTGTTGCTGGCATGCGTTGATATTTATTGTTTATTGTCGCTTGCGTCCATGAGCTAGCTTTCATTTCTAGTGAGCTGTCCCAGCTAAACAGATCCTATAGGCTGGTCCTATAGGCTGGGTTTTTTAAATCTGGCAACTTTGGCCAGCTGGGTATTTGTTCTATTTGCACTGGTACTCGGTTGTTCAGTCGAGTTGCTGTGGTCATTGCGTAGTTAGCAAGTCACTGTTGCCAGCGGTAGCACTGTCCATGGTCATGCATTTAGCACATCATCTTACTCCTCATGCTAGCAAATTCACATATATATAATATACATAGATATAACCAACATGCCGGACCACTTTACATATGGATTTTACATAAGGGGAATTATTGCAATTATAACACTGATTTATTTTAATCTGTCATTTTATGATTAGACTATTCCAGCTCTTCCTCCCTACCCTTCTGCCATTACCCAAATGCTCACTGATGTTCGAACTGAAATAAAAGTTGTTACAAAACATTTACTTAAGCAATTGGAAATAATGCCTAAATCAGTGTTTCTCAACCCTGCTCCTGGGCGCCCCCCTGCCCTGCATGTTTTAGATCTCTCCCTGCTCTGTCACTCCTGATTCAAATGATCAGCTCATTTTCAAGTACTTCATGAGCTACATCAGGTAAGTTTGGGCAGGGAGAGATCTAAAACATGTAGGGCAGGGGGGTGTCCAGGAGCAGGGTTGAGAAACATTGGCCTAGATGCTTTTTACAGAGGTGTTGACATTAATTGCCCTAGCAAGGCTTCATAGAGGTATTGTGTATAAATTGATGGCAAAAAATACATAATAAATGTCCATAAAACATCAAAATGTATTGAAAACAAAGGGACTGTATATACTATATAATCGTGTTGTGCTGTGCCATTTTGTGTTGTGTAGACGAAGGCGGACTGGGACAAGGTGAAACAGGGCCAAGTGGGGAGAGAACTGGAAAAGGAGCATCAGGAATTACTGAAAAAAGCAACACCAATATTGCAGCAATGTCTGAATATCATCCAAAGCGCTCAGTGCACAGGTGGGAAGTCTCTATGCTTAAAAAAAGCTTGTGCAAAAAACGATTCAAGTAATGGCGTCAACAAAATACATGGCTTGTGTTTAGGGGTTATTTATGTATTGACTTATATAGTCCTTGTTAAATGCAGGAAGTAGGCTGTTTTCCAAAATATCATCATTTTGAAAATGGGGATCAATTACTTCAATTCTGTTGTTTGTTGTTTAGATAGATACATTGTCATTTTTAATGCAGTCCTTTTTTAACACTCACCTTACCTGACAGGTGCCGGACGTTATCCTGCACCACTGAAACCCCAGACAGTACCTGTCAAAAACCTGCAGTAACAAAAACAGGATCTGAGCTCCAGCTGACAACTGATGACCCAATGCATCCTATTCTAATCAATGTGTCAATGATTTACCTCTGTCTTTCCATACACAACAAACAGTTGTACAGTGTAGTGAGCATGTTACCAGTTTTAACCTCCCCTGAAAATGTTTTTTTTTATTAAGTTCTACCTTCATGAATGAGTGCCTTCACCCTCATTAACACAAACATGCACTTGTTTTATTTGTGTCTGTTTCATACATCGTCTGAATTGGTTTAGTCTCTTTACTTCATCTTCTCTGATTTGATAACACAGACTCTGTCTGGTAGAACATGGGGACTGGGTACTCATGACTGGTAAAACATACCTTAGGGACTCGGGACTTGTGTGCATTCCTTTCATCTCAGTGAAGTTAAAGGACAAATGGAATCAAAGCTGCACCCTACCTATGGTTTTGGAAAAAGTTATTAATTGAAAATGAATCAAGTAAAAGTCACCCAGTAAAAAACTCCTCAAGTAATAAAAGTTGCAAAGTTTTTGGTTTTAAATATACAGTGCCTTGAAAATGTATTCAGACCACTGGTCAACTCTTTCATTCATGAAAAAAAAAACTACATTGAAATGTCATACTGTTTGATATTTTATAACACTGAAATTGTGAATCAATTATTGTAAGGTTCCATTTGTTTTAAAATGGAAAATATTGTACTGTAAGAAAAGTAGCCTATACCCTAAAATGCACATTTTCTGAATAAAAATCACTTGGATCATTTTTTCAGGCTGTGAATCTGAATGCATGGGCAGTCTACAGTAGTTAGAGCTTTAATACAAATGCATAGATTAGGACAACTATACAAAATAATGTCCAAATGTTGTGATATCCCTTTGCGAGATAATCTTTGCATCGATGTCTTACTTGGCTCTCTCCAGGGGGACATTTATGCCATGTCTGTACATGCATTTTATATTCATCTTCAATGAATTACAGTTACCATAACTGTTTACTGAAACACCCCGGTATCTCAATCCTCGTGCTCCAGCGCTTGGATAAACTCGTCAGTCCTTTTGTGAGATAATACCCTGCATCAATGTCTAAACAGCAGCACAAGAACTTGCATTACCCGTCAGAATGTAACAGTTTGCGGATTTCCTCTGATAGCAACAGAACTTGCATTACAGAAATCGATTGGTAAAAGATAGCAAAATAGAAATAGAATAACAAAATAAATCAAAGAATGAGAGAAATATAAAATACATCATAATAATCAATGTGCTTTAAAAGGAAAAAGAAAAAATATAAAAAATACAATAGCTTAAAAACAAATAAAACATCAAAACAACAGCATATTAATAAAAAATAGAATAAGAAAATAGAAACAGAATAAAAACTGCATAAAAACAAGGCTAAACATGCGGTTAAGTTTAAGCTCTCAGTAATAGGCGTGTGGAAAGAGAAAGGTTTTTAACCTGGATGTAAAAATTGATACATTTGGGGCACGTCTAAGATCTTCTGGTAGTTTATTCCAGTTGTGTGCAGCATAACTGCTAAACGCCGCTTGACCATGTTTAGTTTAGAGTTTGGGCTCTACCAGCTAACCTGAGTTCATGGATCTAAGAGCCCTGCTCGGTTTGTATTCTTCAAACATATCAGCAATGTATTTGGGGCCTAAACCATTCAGTGATTTATACACTAAAAGCACCACTTTAAAATCTATTCTGTAACTGACTGGAAGCCAGTGCAATAGATTTAAGAACCGGAGTGATGTGCTCTGTTATCTTGGTCCTGGTTAACATTCTACTGGCATCATTCTGAATAAGCTGCAGCTGACACAACACGGGCTCGCGGGGACCCAAAAGCGGACACAGGCGATCCGCAGTATTTATTGAACCAATAGAGACAAGGCAGTCTCGTAGTGGAGGTCCAGGCAGGTGTCGGTTACCGATGGTCAGATGTTTGGCAGCACAGAGAAGCAGACGGGCTCGTAGTGAAGGACAGGCAGGGTTCGTTATCGGGTGGTCAGAAGGTCGAAGGTACAGGAGGGGGCAGGCAGGCTCGTAATCCGGAAAAACAAGCAGGGGTTGCAACCGGGGAAAAGAATGACAGGCAGAGTGGTTAACGCAGGACATAGAACACTGGAAACGACTGTACAATACATGACGATCTGGCAACTGCCAGAACAGAGAAAAGGGGTTGAGTACACAGGGCCAATGGGGAACCGGGAACACCTGGTGAGGGGCGGAGACAAGACAACAGGTGTAAAACATCAGGGTGTGACAGCAGCTGTTTTACAGTCTTTTTGGGGAGTCCAGTTAAGAGGCCATTACAGTAGTCAACCCTACTAGCGATAAAAGCATGGATGAGCTTCTCTTGGACTTTTTGGGACACCAAGCCCTTGATTCTGGCTATATTTTTAAGATGATAGAATGCTGTGTTGATGACCACTTTGATAAGATTGTTAAATGTGAGGTCTGAGTCTATCAGAACACCAAGATTACACAATTGGTCCCTGTTTTTTTGGGCCAGAGAATCCAGCTCTTTACTAATACTAGTTATTTTATTTTTGCTGCCAAACACAATAATATCTGTTTTATCTTGGTTTAATTGTAGACAGTTTTGGTTCATCCAGGTATTTATGTGGTCTGTACAATGACACTGTGAGTCTATTGAGCTGTTGTCATACGGTTTGATATAAAGGGGATATAAACCAGAGTGGAGTTTGCGAAAGCTCTCTCTTGCATTTACTTTCCTTCTACCTGCATCTTCGGTTCTGCAAACTTGAATCTCTGGAGAACTTTAATCTTTGATACTTGTATTGTAATTATATTACTCTCTTTATATTTTAAATTAATGTGTTACATTAATTCATTGATTATTTGGAATTCATCTTAAAAGGGTCAAAATCCAGTTCCTTCAATAGATAGATGGATGAATGGATGGATAGATAGACACTTCCTTTGTTTATTCATAGTCCACATAGTCTTAGAGCATACATATCACTTTGTCCTGTTTCATGTGAGTATGTTTTACGGTATTTGTTGTCTCATGTCTAGTCACTTGTTTGCGGTTTAGACCTTGTTTAAGCTGTGCTATTTGTCTGTACCTAGGAAAAGGGGATTTTCCTACACATACACAACCTGTAGGAAACTTAGTTAACAGACACTAGTTAGAACTGAGCGGACCACCCACTGTATTTTGTATTGGTTAGTAGTGAGCTAAGCGTTCTTGAGGCTGGCAAGATCAGTTTAGGGGTTTTTGACTTAATTATTTAATTCCTTGGGTCCAGCTCAGCCCCTTTCCCCAAGCCATTTACCGTGTGTTTATAAACGTTTTGTGTTTTATGGTAGTTTTAGTTGTCTGTGTGCTTTGTACTCACTGTTCCTTTACAATATTACAATTTTCATGAGCTTTATGTTACGGGTCTCTTTACCATCCACCCAAGACGTCTAGAGCGAGAGTGAGAGTTTCACTTCTACTAAACACAACTTCCTGAAAATGGTGAGTAGGCTTTTTACTTCGTCGACTGTGCCGAAAATTAACAAACACGACAAACATTACTACTAATTGGTTTGGACTACACAATAAATCAAGTGCTGAGACACGCAACATGCTTGCACAGACATGCACGGAATGATCGTGACTAAACTGCGTAAGTTTGTGATTATAATGTACTAGGGTAGGCTACTGTAGCTAGTTATGCGCCTGATGCCGCTACCGTTGTTTTTGGCCGGACCGCGTAAGCAAAGCCGACTGAAGAGCGAATGTTTCTGAGTGAGTGAGTGAGTGAGTGAGTGAGTGAATGAATTAATGAATGAATGAATGAATGAGTGAGTGAGTGAGTGAGTGATTGATTGAGTAAATAACCGACCGACCCTTGTTAAATAGCGTAGTGGTTAGAGACGCGGGCTCCGAAACATCCGGGTCCGCGTTCGCCTCCCGTAACAATCAAAACGCATTATGTCCGAGGTTCAGGACAGAAACAAATCGCTGTATACAATTTTACGTGGCTACTGTTGAAGTACCGACCTAAAGTACTTCCACGGGTTGGTTAATGAGAAGAGATTAAGAGGAGACAAAATCGCAGTGGCTAATAAGCTGTTAAAACGGCCAGTGGCAAAAGCCATAAAGTTCATGGATGCTGTTTGTGGTGGTGGTAAACTTATAAGAAACGTTACTCAGCTTAACACAATATAATGGCGTCTAGCGACATATTACTTGCTAATAAGCTTTTATAACGGCCAGTGGCAAAAGTCATACAGTTCATAGATACTATTTGTGGTGGAGGTAAATTTAATAAGAAACGTTACTGAGTTTAACGCTAGTTAATGGTCTAACAAAATAATAACACTTGGCGTGATGTTAATGAGTGAATATAATGCGAAGAGGCTATACTAATGCCCGGCACATGTGCAGTTTGGTGGTGTCATGTGGGCGACCCGGGTTTGATTCTCGAGAGGGTAGCCACAATTAACATATTTTATTGCAGGCCGACTGAACTAGGCTTGCCTGGTTTCTTGTTTAGCAAGGTGTTGAGTAAAATAATAGGGTGAATTTGGATAATCTGGGACATTTTTTGCAATTTTGTCTTCTGCGATTTATTCCGATATCTGTCTAACACATTCAACACATTTATACCTCTCTGAAATCCCTAAGAGGTTTTCTAACAACACCAGAGGAAATAATGTAGATACAGTATCTCACAAAAGTGAGTACACCCCTCA
Organism: Esox masquinongy; assembly: GCA_016801175.1. Classification (NCBI taxonomy): domain Eukaryota; kingdom Metazoa; phylum Chordata; class Actinopteri; order Esociformes; family Esocidae; genus Esox; species Esox masquinongy. The sequence continues at coordinate 24,039 of JACXGI010008954.1, forward strand.
CATTTTTGTAAATATTTGATTATATCTTTTCATGTGAAAACACTGAAGAAATGACACTTTGCTACAATGTAAAGTTGTGAGTGTACTGCTTGTATAACAGTGTAAATTTGCTGTCCCCTCAAAATAACACAACACACATCCATTAATGTCTATACCGCTGGTAACAAAAGTGAGTACACCCCTAAGTGAAAATGTCCAAATTGGGCCCAAAATGTGGGCCACCATTATTTTCCAGCACTGCCTTAACCCTCTTGGGCATGGAGTTCACCAGAGCTTCACAGGTTGCCACTGGAGTCCTCTTCCACTCCTCCATGACGACATCACGGAGCTGGTGGATGTTAGAGACCTTGCGCTCCTTCACCTTCCGTTTGAGGATGCCCCACAGATGTTCAATAGGGTTTAGGTCTGGAGACATGCTTGGCCAGTCCATCACCTTTACCCTCAGCTTCTTTAGCAAGGCAGTGGTCATCTTGGAGGTGTGTTTGGGGTCGTTATCATGCTGGAATACTGCCCTGCGGCCCAGTCTCTGAAGGGAGGGGATCATGCTCTGCTTCAGTATGTCACAGTACATGTTGGCATTTATGGTTCCCTCAATGAACTGTAGCTCCCCAGTGCTGGCAGCACTCATGCAGCCCCAGACCATGACACTCCCACCACCATGCTTGACTGTATGCAAGACCTACTTGTCTCTGTACTCCTCACCTGGTTGCCGCCACACACGCTTGACACCATCTGAACCAAATAAGTTTATCCTGGTCTCATCAGACCACAGGACATGGTTCCAGTAATCCATGTCCTTAGTCTGCTTGTCTTCAGCAAACTGTTTGTGGGCTTTCAATCAATCACTCAATTTTATTTATAAAGCCCTTTTTACATCAGCAGTTGTCACAAAGTGCTTTTACAAAAACACCTGGCCTTCAACCCCAAGGAGCAAACAACAGTAGTGTTGAATTTCAGTGGCTAGGAAAAACTCCCTAAGAAGGCCGAAATTTGAAAGAAACCTAGAGAGGACCCAGGCTCAGAGGGGTGACCAGTCCTCTTCTGGATGTGCCGGGTGAACATATTGAGTACAAATTGTAATAATTAATAAATGCGTGTGGGCTGAGTCCAGAGTCTATTTAAACTTAGTCCAGAAGCATGACCAGATGGACAAGGACAGGGACCACACGGAGGAGGGGGAGGTGTCAGCACAGTGGCAGCTGAAATCGCCAGGTATCTTCTTGATCTGCAACACAACCAGTAAGACTTTGGACAGGGACCACAACGGGTCTTTCAAGCCTGGTACTCCTCAGGTGTGGGCCAGGACCTCATGTCCTCCTAAGTTTAAGACGGCAGGAGACAGGGAAAATTTAGAAAATGCATTCCTTAGATCTATAAGGGTTTATAGTGGAGAAGGAGAACTGACCCTACTCCCCCAGCACAATAATATAGCAGCTTAAGACCTTGGGGCTGAGACAGGGGGGTCCGGTGACACAGTGGCCCTATCCGGGGGAGGCCTCAGACAGGGCCCAACAGGCAGGAGATCAATCCACCCACACTGCCAAGCATCAACCAAAGGGACACCCACCAACTGCAACCACCCTGAATGAGGGCCGAGTATTTCCAGCAGAGTACAGCCCTATTGCACAAGTGTGCAACAGAGAGTCACCAACCAGCCAGTGACTCTGCCCCCAAATGGCATTTGAGGTAGAGCATCCAAGTGGCGATGAGAGCCCACCTGGCAAGACGGCAAGGGTGGACAGTATCAAGCCTTTCTGGTCACCTTTTCGCCCCTGGGCCAGACTACACTTATTCATAGACCATGCTGTAGAGATGAGTCTTTAGTAGACATTTGAAAGTTTGCACTGAGTTTGCATTTCTAACCTTAATTGGCAAATCATTCCACAGTAGTGGAGCTCTATGAGAGAAGGCCCTGCCTCCGGCTGTTTATTTAGAAATTTTAGGTACAATTAAAAGGCCTGCATCTTGCGATCTAAGGTTACGTGTAGGAATGTATGGCTGGATCATTTCAGCGAGGTAAGTAAGAGCAAGTCCATGTATTGATTTATAGGTTAACAATAAAACCTTAAAATCAGCCATAACCCTAACAGGCAGCCAGTGTATAGAGGCTAGTACTGGAGTAATGTGTTAAAATTTTTTTGTTCTAGTTAGGATTCTAGCAGCCGTGTGCCGCACTAATTGAAGTTTATTTATTGATTTATCAGGGTACCCGGAAAGAAAAGCATTGCAGTTATCTAGTTTAGAAGTAACAAAAACATGGATTCGTTTTTCTGCATCAGTTTTTGATAGAAAGTTTCAGATTTTTGCAATGTTTCAAAGATGAAAATAAGCAACTCTTGAGACATATATGTTCATCAAGGAGAGGTCAGGGTCAAGGGTAACGCAGAGGTTTCTTACAGTTTTTTGGGATACGACCATGCAGCCGTCAAGGTTCACTTAGAGATCTGCCAGCAGAGCTCTTTGTTTCTTGGGTCCTAAAACGAGCATTTCTGCTTTTCTTGAGTTTAAAAGCAAGAAGTTCTCTGTCATGCACTTCCTAATATCTGTGTGTCATCAGCATAGCAATGGAAATATGGCATTGTGATTCCGGATTACATCACCAAGAGGCAGCATATATAGTGAGAACAATAATGGGCCCAGAACCAAGCCTTGAGGAACACCAAAACATACTTTGATTTGTCAGAGGATATGCCATCCACACATACGAACTGATATCTTTCAGATAAATAAGATTTAAACCAGTCTAGAACATGTCCACGTAGCCCAATATGGGTTTCCAGTCTCTCTAAGAGAAGGGAGTGATCAATAGTGTCAAAAGCAGCACTAAGATCAACAAGCAACAGGACGGACGCGGAACCTTTGTCTGAGGCCATTAGAAGGTCATCATCTTGTGATCTTGTGGATCATCATTTTGTGGTAATCTTTCTTGTGCATCATCTTTAGAAGAGGCTTCCTTTTGGGACGACAGCCATGCAGACCAATTTGATGCAGTGTGCGGCGTATGGTCTGAGCACTGACAGGCTGACCCCCCACCCCTTCAACCTCTGCAGCAATGCTGGAGCACTCATATGTGTATTTCTGAAAGACAACCTCTGGATATGATGCTGAGTACGTGCACTCAACTTCTTGGGTCGACCATGGCGAGGCCTGTTCTGAGTGGAACCTGTCCTGCTAAACCGCTGTATGGTCTTGGCCACCGTGCTGCAGCTCAGTTTCAGGGTCTTGGCAATCTTCTTATAGCCTAGGCCATTTTTATGTAGAGCAAAAATTCTTTTTTTCAGATCCTCAGAGAGTTCTTTGCCATGAGGTGCCATGTTGAACTTGCAGTGACCAGTATGAGGGAGTGTGAGCGATAAAACCAAATTTAACACACCTGCTCCCCATTCAAACCAGAGACATTGTAACACTAACGAGTCACATGACACCGGGGAGGGAAAATGGCTAATTGGGCCCAATTTGAACATTTTCGCTTAGGGGTGTACTCACTTTTGTTGCCAGCGGTTTAGACATTAATGGCTGTGAGTTGAGTTATTTTGAGGGGACAGCAAATGTACACTGTTATACAAGTTGTACACTCACTACTTTATGTTGTAGCAAAGTGTCATTCCCTCAGTGTTTTCACATGAAAAGATATAATCAAATATTTGCAAAAATGTGAGGGGTGCACTCACTTCTGTGAGATACTGTATTATACCCAGAGGAGACATGCCAGACCTAATAGTGTTTTTTGTACCCCAAAATAATCTGCCTGAATATGATAATTTGGGACAGGTCACTTTGTAATCTGGGACACTTGTATTAGGCTTGAAAAAAAGCCTAAATTACTTTGTGAACCAAGATCAATATCACCAAACAAAAACATGATGAAAAGATGACAAGGACAGAACGCTGAATAGGAAATATTGTATTATTCATAAAAATTGCTTTAATTCATAAAATGTTTTGTTTTTTCCATAAAGACATCCAGTAAAATACTTTTTATCTCCACATGGAATTAGTTGCTCTACCATGTTAATACATTTAAATTCATTCTATTAAAATTGTATAACATATCTTTTTTAATCTACTAATATTCAAGCAACAGCAAGCAACAGAGATTAACTGATTATTCAGATATTAATGTTATTAATTTAAATTCTCCCTTCTATTAAAATTGGTGTTACTAGGGGAACAAACAGGACTTGCAGGTGAGAGACCATCATCTAAACCAACGTTATTGTTACATGTTTGTACTATCCCATCTTAAACTATTACTATATTAGTGAGCACAATGAGCATACATTACCCAATCAACAGTAGGCCTAGCTCTTAACCTGTTCAAGCTGGAGACACTAAACAAACCTTTTCAATCCAAACACGCTCGCAAGAACACAATTTTCACCTCACTAAAAGCCAAATGCTGACCTTAGAGTTTTTATGCTGTGCTGGTTGCTTGGTTCTATTTTATCTAGGAGAACGACCCATTCTGAGCCGCATTCTAAACATATTTTAGTCTAAACATCAGTTATAGGACACTTCCTTGAAAAGCTTAGGTGTTATTCAGTGTTGGATCAACTGCCTTCCCACCCACCAGCTCTCCAACTAAGTGTTGCCCAACATAGCAGTTATACGGTGCCTTGATCAATATCACAATGGGAGGAGATAGTACAACGTGGACCAGTTGATATGAGCACTTGCCCCTCGGAAGGTCTGTGCTCGGTACTGAGTACAAGTATGGGTGAAATTTATGGTCTGTGACACAGGTGTAATGGTACGCCTTGGAAAATGACAGCTCCTGCACTTAATTAATTCCAAGTCAACTACTGTCCACAGTAAAACGCAATATGTCTTTAACATAAAGCACTGGGTTTTATACAGAAAATTGTTAATTCAGGGCCAAATTTAAACGAATTGTTTGGCTGAACACAGTTTGTTGCTGCATCCACAAATGCAAGTTAAAACTCTACTGTGCGAAGAATGAACCAGATATAAACAAGATCCAGAAACGCCACCGTGTTCTCTGGGCCAGAGCTCATTTAAGATGGATTGAGGCAAAGTGGAAAACTGTCCTGTGGTCTGACTAATCAAAATGTCAAATTATTTTTGGGAATCATGGACGTCGCACCCTCCGGACTAAAGAGGAGAGGGACCATCCTGCTTCTTATCAGAGCACAGTTCAAAAGCCAGCATCCGTGATGGTATGGGGGTACATTAGTGCACATGTCGTGGGTGACTTGCACATCTGTGAAGGCACATTAACGCTGAACAATATATACAGGTTTTGGAGCAACCCAAAAAAGTCTTTTTCAGGGAAGGCCTTGCTCATTTCAGCAAGACAATGCCAAACCACATTCTGCATGTTTCACAACAGCATGGCTCCGTAGTTAGAGAGTCCGGGTGCTAAACTGGCCTGCCTGCATTCCAGACCTGTCATCCATTGAAAACATTTGGCGTATTATGAGACAAAAAATACGCCAACAGAAACCCCCGAACTGAGCAGCTGAAATCCTATTTCAAACAAGAACGGAAAAAACATTTCACTTTCAAAACTACAGCAGTTGGTCCCCTCTGTTCCCAAATGCTTACAAATTGTTGTTAAAAGAAGAGATCCAACACAGTAATAAAAATGCCCCTGTCCCAACTTTTTTGAAGGGCGTTCCTGGCATCATATTCAGAACAGTCATTTATTTTTCAAGAAACAATAACATTTCTCTGTTTCAGCATTTGATATGATGTCTGTGTACTGTTTTCAATTAAATACAGGGATAAATGATTTGCACATCATTGCATTCTGTTTTTATTAGCATTTTATGCAACGTCACAACTTTTTTGGAAGCGAGGTTGCAGTATATCTATTAAATCTATTAAGTAAAATGTTGCCCCAGTTGAACCTGTAGATCCACGGCTGTATCCTACGTAAGGAAGTAGTTAGTGGAGCTATATGCAGTGTAAATAAATTATGATGAAACCATGATGTCATAACTAAAAATACAGCAATTATCATGGGCTGCTTATATGACTAGATTTTTCACTGATAGAAATAGGAATTAAGGGGGGACGTGGGAGTCGTGACCCCCCCAATATTACAGACAGGTCAATGTGACCCCCTGGAAAAGAGTGAAAATCATCCTGGGATCCATTGACACTGACCACCCCATGTACAATACAAACCTACGTCATTGAGGAGAGTGCATATAATATACCTCCACAATTATGGTTGGATTATGGCATTTGGATACTTGTCATTTTACCAACAAAGCCCAAGTGAGATACTACTTTTGTATTTGACCGAACCCACCCAAAGTAGTTGGGAGCTGCCATGAACACACAGGACAGGACACATCACGTGTGTGACTGATTAACCTCCCAAACATGTTTTGTTATAACATGTCTTGTGTAACTAGTGTGACCTGTTGAGTCTGTTTTTAAATAGTTTTCATTTTATCTTAACCATTACAGGACAAAAACCAAGAAGAAAGGTAAGCCTCAGTCATTCTCGCCCTAACTGTACTTTTGATATTTAAATATTGTAAATAATTGCAGCTATATTTTGATAATAAACTTGAACTGTCATCCCAAACACATTTTAGGGCGGAGTTGTTTCTGCAGAAAGATAAATTTAGATCGAATGCCGCCAGAATCGTCATCGAAGTAGCTACACTATTGATCGATCCTCATATATCTGATATATCTGAAAATGGTTTCAAGGAGTATCTGGATGAGGTAGGTATCCCTTTTGAAAGCATCGCCTCAGTTTGGCAGTTTGTTTCAATTACCCCCCAGTCTTTGTAAATGTGCTTGAAGAGATAAGAGGGTGCAGTTTTCCATTTGCCGACTTGCAGATTTTTTTTAATCAATATGAAGTCTGCCTTTCAGGATATGCTTTTGTATGCAAACAAAATAATTAGTAGGTAATTACAAATTGTGAAACACCATCATTTCACTATTACAGTAGATATATTAAGGACATTTTGTGACATTACAGTACAATAATTCTACATATTGCTCCTTTAATGTTTAGTCAAGATATCTTGTGTTAATATCAAGTAATTAATGCATATAGGAAGTGTATAGGGAACGTTTTTGTACTTTATTTATACTTTTAATATCAAACTTCTGTGCCTTCAAGATACTCCACAGCATCTTCTTTTTAGGCTGGATGAATGTTTTAAAGTTTACCCCTGATGAAATCTTTGGTGAAGCGATCACAGAGGTTTTGAAGTCGAATTTTCCAGAACCATTGCAGAATTACATGACTCGGCTTCCAAAGCGGACTCCGTTCTCCTGTCTGTTGGACATGGTGAGTGTTGTTTTGCTGATGCTCTTCAACAACAGCATATAAAGTCATAAATGCTGTAGAATGTATGGCTATTATTCATTATCTAAAGAAGTTGGTTGGGGTTAATCTCCAGACATTTTTATTCAATTAATCAAATTTATTTATAAAGCCCTTTTTACATCAGCAGTTGTCACAAAGTGCTTTTACAAAACACCTGTCCATAAACCCCAAGCAGCAAACAACAGAATTGTTGAATTTCAGTGGCTAGGAAAAACTCCCTAAGAAGGCCGAAATTTAGGAAGAAACCTAGAGAGGACCCAGGCTCAGAGGGGTGACCAGTCCTCTTCTGGCTGTGCCGGGTGAACGTATTAAGAGTACAAATTGTAATAATTAATAAATGCATGTGGGCTGAGTCCAGAGTCTATTTAAACTTAGTCCAGGTCAGAAGCATGACCAGATGGACAAGGACAGGGACAACACGGGGGAGGGGGAGGTGTCAGCACAGTGGCAGCTGAAATCGTCAGGTATCGTCTTGATCTGCAACACAACCAGGAGGACTTTGGAC
>JACXGI010008955.1:0-20896 GCA_016801175.1 Esox masquinongy
CCCTCTGAGCCTGGGTCCTCTCTAGGTTTCTTCCTAAATTTCGGCCTTCTTAGGGAGTTTTTCCTAGCCACTGAAATTCAACACTACTGTTGTTTGCTCCTTGGGGTTTTAAGGCCGGGTGTTTTGTAAAAGCACTTTGTGACAACTGCTGATGTAAAAAGGGCTTTATAAATAAATTTGATTGATTGATTGATGCCCTTTACGGGTCAGCCTGCCGGAATTATGTCGCATGTATATTTACGTCAGCATGTTTCACATCATAATGACACTCAGAATTCGCTTGTGATTGTGACGTATTCCTATGGAATACTGAAGTATATGCATTCTGAGTCTCTCGGGCGTTATTCAATCCACACAGCTGAAGAGAGGCCACGTTTACCGCGTACAGGAGAGTATTTACACATTTAGACCGTAAAGACCCTAGTCATAGAACAGAGTAAAAAACAGTGCAAATGTTTTAAAAAATGCAATATTTGGACAGAAAAGAAAGGGACATCCAATATTACTAGCGCAATGAAGATACAGCCTGCCAACGTCAAATGAAGGTTTGTAAAACACATTGGGTCTTCTGAGATAAATGCTTCACATTTCTACAATAGGCCTATATTGAAAAAACAACATCATGTGATAACAATGGCCTTAAAAGTCATATCTGAAACTTTTCAACAGTGCAATATTTATTTCTTAATAAATATTAAGAAAATAAATATTTTCTTAATATTTACAGTGAAATATTTCGATTTCTTTATGAACTCAGACATTTTCTATTGCATAGTCTTGCTATAGTCTCAAAGTGCTTTAGGCTATCAGTAAGGAGGTAATTGTAATGTACTGTCATACAGATCCTACTGGTGGATAATCATGGACACTGTTCAGGCCTGATCCCAGATTTGTTAGTGTTGTCTTGCCAACTCTGGGTTTTTTGGCGACTCCTATGGCAACTATGGTTGTTGTCATGGCAACTGCTATGGTAACTTGTGGTCTTGACCATATTAACCATGAGTTACCATAGGAGTTTCCATGGCAAGAACCAATATAGCAATTGTTTGATGTCAATTTCAGACTTAAGAAAGACTTAAGTCTGAAATATTAATTAAGAAAAAATGCATCACTGTCCCAAGAGGAGAGTGTGCGGAAATTGTAATGGGTCTGGAGGAGAGAGTGTTGAAATAGCATTGTTCCCTATGGGGAGTGTGTTGAAATAGCAGTGGGCCTGGATGAGAACGTATTGAAATAGCAGTGCTCCCTAGAGGGAAGTGTGTTGAAAAAGCAGTGGTCCTGGATGAAAATGTGTTGAAAAATCAGTGTTCCACAAAGAGGAGTGTGTTGAAATAGCAGTGGTCCTGGATGAGAATGTGTTGAAATGGCAGTGTTCCCTAGAGGGAAGTGTGTTGAAATAGCAGTGGTCCTGGATGAGAATGTGTTGAAATAGCAGTGTTCCCTAGAGGGAAGTGTGTTGAAATAGCAGTTGTCCTAGACCTTGTCCAACTTCTACAAGGATGCCTTCCATGGACACTGTAGCACTACAGAGTCAGTCTTCAAGCTGTGATGATGGTTCAAATGCAGTCCCAAAACAACACCCCATATGTCTCTATTTCAGGGTCATGCTGGAAACTCTCCAGGTTCATGTTGGAGGATGGAATGGCTACCTCAGTAATACGAGGATCAAGTTTCTTCAAATCACCAACTCAGTATCTTCTCTCAGCCTATCCACTCAAGAGCGAATGTGGGATTTGTCTGGTAGGACAACCTTTTCTTTTGTAATGTTTATTTATCACTAAGTGTACTGAAAACACTCCCTCTGTTGTCTCATTTAAGACTTAGTTGAATGTTTATTAGACAGGACAATAGTAGAGAGCAAAGACAGAAGAAAGAGTTTTTGCTGAAATAGCAGTGGTCCCTAGAGAAGTGTGTTGAAATATGTTTCATCGAGGGAGAGTGTGTTGAAATAGCAGTGGTCCTTAGAGAAGAGTATGTTAAAATATGTTCCATCGAGGGAGAGTTTGTTGAAATAGCAGTGGTCCCTAGAGAAGAGTGTGTTAAAATATGTTTCATAAAGGGAGAGTGTGTTAAAATACCAGTGTTCCCTAGAGGACATTGTGTTTCAATAGCAGTGTTCCCTAAACAACAGTGTGCTGATATAGCAATGTTTCCAAGAGGAGCAGTGGGCTTAGAAGACAGTGTGTTGAAAAAGCAGTAGTGACAGATACAGCAGAAATTGTGCTGAAAGAGCTGTGGGCAGGATTGGAACCCACACTTCAGCAGTACATGGTCACTGGAGGCTGTAGCCCAGAGCGCTACACCAGGAGCGACTACAGGTAGGCTATACTGTTTTTATTGTCTGTCACTTTTAATCTGTGCTGCTTGTGGTCTCAGTAGCTCTGAACAAAGACATTTATTATGTGAGCAGTATTTTTATACAGTTACCACAAGTTTGTGTGTTGTGTTCTGTGGCATGGGATATCACTGTACTGTGTCAGTAGCGGCGTGTACTGCTGTCATTTATGAAGCTCTCTGTAATGTTTGTATGCTTTAATAAATATAATACCTACTCTTATATGAACTTGCTTGTCTCTCAGTAGTACCGTCTACTGTTTAACTTTGTATATCTTTAATTGCATGTATCAACTATCTGTTTAAGCGATAAGACAGAGAGAGGGTGTTGCCAAGGAAGGAGTATGTGGCTGAAGGCCATAAGGAGGAAAAGGACATCATCTTAGAGTTTTGCTTCCTCATGTTGATGTGTAATGACTTGTTCACTGAGATCACACAAGGAGGACTCGCACAAAGAAGTGAAGAACATGATCGTCAAGTTTCCATCCTTGCGTTGACTATTTGTAAGCTGCTTGTGCCCTCAGAGGCTGCATTTGTTCATTGAGATCAAACACGGAGGAAGGAGGATGAGTGCAGGGAGAAGACCTTCAACTTGGAGTATTCCTTCCTTGTGTTGACTTGTGGTGAGCTGCTTGTGCCCATAGAGGCTGCAGATATTCATTCATGTCACACATGGAGGAAATAGGATGCACTCATGGAGGAGGAGATCATCATCAAATTTTCCTTCCTTCTGTAGACATTGAGTGAGACAGTCTTGCCCTTAGAGGCTACAGTTATTCACTCAGATCTACCAAGGTAGAAGGATGACATGTGCAGGGAGGAGAAAACCTTGATCTTGGAGTATTCCTTCCTTGTGTTGACTTTTATTGAGCCATTTGTGCCCATAGAGGCTGCAATTGTTCACTGATGTCAACCAAGGTGGAAGGACGACTCGCTCAGGGAGAAGATCTTCATCCTAGAGTGTTCCGTCCTTGTGTTGACTATTTGTGAGCTACTTGCGCCCTTTGAGGTAGAAGTTTTTCGCTCAGGTCAAGTATGGAGGAAGGAGAACATGCACGGTGTGGTGACCATCTTGGAGTCTTCCTTTCTTGTGTTGACTTTTAGTGTGCCACCTGTGCCCTTAGTGGTTACAGTTTTTTTTACTCAGGTCAACCAAGGAGGAAGGACGACATTTGCATGGAGAAGACCATCTTGGATTATTCCATCCTTGTGTTGACATTTAGTGAGCTAATTGTGCTCTAAGAGGCTACAGTTGTTCAGTCATGTCACACAAGGATGACAGAGGGTGCACACATGGAAGAGCAGAACATCATCTTATTTTCCTTCAGTATGTTATACAATTTGTGAGCTAGTTGTGCCCTTCGAGGCTGCATTTGTTAACTCGTCAACCAAGGAGGAAGGAGGAGGCACGCAGGGAGGAGTTGAACTCCATCTTGGAATATTCCTTCCTTGTTCTGTCTTTTAGTGAGCTACTTGTGCCCTTTGAGGTTGCAGTTTTTCACTCAGGTCAACCACGGAGGAAGGAGAACATGCACAGGGAGGAGACCTTCATCTTGGAGTCTTCCTTCCTTATGTAGACTTTTAGTGTGCCACTTGTTCCCTTAGTGGCTACAGTTGCTCACTCAGGTCAACCAAAGAGGAAGAACAACATGTGCATGGAGGAGAAGACCATCTTGGATTTTTCCATCCTTGTGTTGATATTTAGTGAGCTACTTGTGCCCTTAGAGGCTACATTTGTTCACTCACGTCACATAAGGATGAAAGAGGGTACGCATAGAAGAGGAGAACATCATCAAATTTTTCCTCGGTGTGTTGAATCTTTGTGAACTAGCTGTGCTCTTCAAGGCTGCAGTTTTTCACTGAGGTCAACCAAGGAGGAAGGGGGACGTGTGCGTGGTGGGAAGACCATGTTGGATATTTCCATCCTTGTGTTGACATTTAGTGAGCTACTTGTGCCATTAGAGGCTACAGTTGTGTACTCATGTCAGCCAAGGAGGAAGGAGGACATGCACAGAGAGAAGACCTTCATCTTGGAGTATCCCTTTCTTGTGTTGACTTTAAATGAGCTACTTGTGCCCTTAGAGGCTACATTTGCTCACTCAAGATAGGAGGACACTTTCTGGGAGGAGGAGAGGTTCATCTTTATGATCAGATGGAGGCAGGGCTTTCTTCCATCGAGCTACACATCTGTGGAATGATCTGCCAATTAAGGTTAGCAACTCTTTCCAAACCTTTAAGTGTCTACTAAAGACTCATCTCTTTTGCATGGTCTCTGCTTAAGTATGAAGTGGGTGGAGTTACCTGATAGGCCTTGTCTGGGGTTACCTCCAGACAGGGCCATGGTGTCGCTGGACCCTTCTGTCTCAGTCCCAAGGTATTTACGCTGCTATTTTATTGCGCCGGGTGAGAAGGGAATTGGCATCTCTAACTTTCCTTTTCTCCCTGTTCTATTTAAACTTAAGAGGACATGAGCCGTTGAGCCACACCTTAGGACTACCAGGCCCAAAGGACTCTTTGCTGTCCCTGTCCAAAGTCCTCCTGGTTGTGCTGCAGCTTATGTTGCTGCCTGATGATTCCAGCTGCCACTACTCTCAACCCACCTGATTTTCCATCCTTATCCACCTGGTCATGCAGCTGACTTGGATTCTGTTTATGGACTCTAGAAACAGCCCACATGAATTTATCAATTATTATGATCTTGTACTCTTGTAATATTTATCGAGCACAGCCAGAAGAGGACTGGCCACCCCTCAGAGTCTGGTTCCTTTCTAGGTTTCTTCCTAAGTTTCAACCTAATAGGGAGTTTTTCGTAGCCACTGTGTATCTAAACAGTTATTGCTTGCCCTTTGGGGTTTCAGGCTGGGTGTGACAACTGCTGATGTAAAAGGGGCTTTATAAAATAAATCTTGGAATATTCCTTCCGTCTGTTGACTTTTAGTCAGCTATTTGTAGCTTATGTGGCTACATCGGCTTCACTCTGGTCACAAAAGAATTAAGGATTAGCAGTTTGCAGTCTTTCCTCCCTGTGTGGACTTGTAGTCAGCTTCCCTGCCACACTCATCCTTCCTGACTCCACCCTGATCCTGCCTGACACCACCCTGATCCTGCATGACTTCACCCTGTGTCATACCTGACTTCACCCTGACCCTGCCAGACTTCACCTTGGTCATACCTGACTCCACCCTGTTCCTGCCTGACTCCACCCTGTTCCTGCCTTACTCCACCCTGTTCCTGCCTGACTCCACCCTGGTGCTGTTTGACTGCACCCTGGTGCTGTTTGACTGCACCCTGGTCCTGCCTGACTGCACCCTGGTCCTGCCTGATGCCACCCTGGTCCTGCCTGATGCCACCCTGGTCCTGTCTGACATCATCCTGCTCTAGGTCCTGTTTGGCCATTGATCGGTATGCAAATCATTTACCCTGTACGATGCCAAATTCAAACATAAAACCAGTGTTGATCCATGTTGTATTCTAATCCTATAATTCACATTTCTCCACCTCTTCTTGACAGTATGGACTTGAGAGATAGACATCATGTGACTACTGCCATCCAGCAAAGAAGGACCCCCAGACATTTAGAGGACCCCCAGATATTAATTAGAAAGCTGATGGATGGAAATATATTCAAATTATAAATACATCTAAAGTGATTATAATAAACAATTGTTTATTGTAAAAAATAGATTTCATTTGTGGACATTTACATTTGTGGACATTTAGTATTAGTATACCTTGTTGAAAAATCCAGCGTCTATACGAAATAAAAACTCAAGGCATACAAATCTCTTGACGCATACAACCATATCCAGGACCTTGAATATCGAGATTTGTCGAATGACTAGTGTATTACGGACCGACGTACTGCCTAGCCAGCGACAATTTAAAACGCAGCTAGACTTGGGCATCAGGGGTAAATTTGGTTTTATTTTTGATATTCAGACTTTGCTTGTTAATAGCGCTCCCCAAACACGTCCTACAAAGACGACAGCGATATATATAGAATCAGGTGAAGGTAGAGAGCAAGGTACACCATTGGGTTTGTCGGTTTCGTTCTATTTTCAAAATACGATTTTACGTTACTTTCAATACGTGGATGAGGCTAAGGGACTGTCTTAAAAAAGTGTATTCGGCAGAAATAATTGTTTAGACATTTTCTTTCTCCGAACTCAAATATTTTTCTCCACATTTACAGTTACAAAAAGGTGTTATTTTTTGTTTATACTAAAAATATATAAAACAAATAGGCTAAGCCTAAATCATTTTACAGATGATATTATCCAAGAGATACATTAGCTCTAAATCAATTTATACTTCGGTCACTGACCTTCCTTGTCTCAATTCCCCACTTATAATTGCTGTTTTTCCTTCTACTTTAATTTCTCATTCTAAACTGCAGTTTTCTAATAGCTCAAAACCCTTATGATCTAGAGATGTACAGAAAGGTTTGCTATGTTCCTTTACCGGTCCTTACAAAGGTACACATCTCACTTTCCCCATTATTTATCTTCATTTTTGTAAAAATGTTTACCTTATTACAACTCTAACATATAGATGCTTTTTACAGTAAGTTCCTATCAAGATGACATATACCTCTAAAAACAATTGTATATTCATCTATGCAATACCTTTTTAATAGCTCATTATCCATATGAGATGGAGATCTACAAACAAGTGTGTTGTGTTCCTGTACCGATCCTCTCAAAGGTACACCACCTATTTTTTTCCAAGACAATTCTCTGTATTTTATATTAAAATATATGTATCAACACAACCGTATTACCAAACATAGATTCACTTTTTAATAACTTCCTATCAAGAAGACATGTACTTCTGAAACCACATTTATTTTGGTCACCTTCCTTGGATTTGCCATTTTCAATTTTGGTAATTTTAGCAGCTTTTGTCCTTCTCTACCGCTATTTTTTAATAGCTCACTATCCATATGAGCAACAAATCTACAAACAAAAGTTGTGTTCCTTTACCTTTCCTCTAAAAGTTACACCTCTTATTTTTTCCAAAACAATTCTCTGTATATAACTTACTAAAATTTTGTTATTACGACTCCATTACCTAATTCACATTAACTTTTTTCTATAGCTTCCTATCCAGATGACATGTACCTCTAAAACGAGTTTAAATTTTGTAAATTTATCTTCTTTGTCTGGAGTATGCCCCTGAGATGTGCCATTTTCAATATCGTTGATTTTATCAGAATGTATCCTTCTATACAATCCTTTTTTAATAGCTCATTATCCATATGAGCTAGAGATCCACAAACAAAAGGTGTGTTCCGATAACTCCCTACTGAAAGGTACACCTCTTATTTTTACAAGTTCATTATCTGTATTTTGTCTTAGAAATATATGAATTGTAATAATTAATATATATTAGGTAGAGATTCTACAAACAAGTGTGGTGTGTTCCTTTACCTCTCTTCTGAAAGGTACACCTCTTTTTTCCAAATTCATAATCTTGATTTTATTCAAAAAAATTGTGCTCATAAGTTTGCATACCCAGGCAGAAATGGTGAAATCTTAGCATTGATTTTGAAAATGACTGATCATGCAAAAAACTCTTATTTAAGGATAGTGATCATATGAACCCATTTATCATCACATAGTTGTTTGGCTCCTTTTTAAATCACAATGATAACAGAAATCAACCAAATGACCCTGATCAAAAGTTTACACACCCTTGAATGTTTGGCCTTGTTACAGAAACACAAGGTGACACACACAGGTGAAAATGGAAATTAAAGATGATTTCCCACACCTGTAGCTTTTGAAATTGTAATTAGTGTCTGTGTATAAATACAAATAATGAGTTTGTTAGCGCTAACGTGGATGCACTGAGCAGGCTAGATACTGAGCCATGGGGAGCAGAAAAGAACTGTCAAAAGACCTGCGTAACAGAGTAATGGAACTTTCTAAAGATGGAAAAGTATATAAAAAGATATCCAAAGCCTTGCAAAAGCCAGTCCGTACTGTTCAATCACTTATTAAGAAGTGGAAAATTGGGGGATCTCTTGATACCATGCCAAGGTCAGGTAGACCAAGAAAGATTTCAAAAAGACGGTGTGGTGGAAAAAGACGGTGTGGTTGTTTCAAGGAGCACAATATGACGATACCTGAACAAAAATGAGCTGCATGGTCGAGTTGCCAGAAAAAAGCTTTACTGCGCCAATGCCACAAAAAAGCCTGGTTACAATATGCCTTGACACGCCTCACAGCTTCTGACACAATGTAATTTGGAGTGACGAGACCAAAATAGAGCTTTATGGTCACAACCATAAGAGCCATGTTTGGAGAGGGGTTAACAAGGCCTATAGTGAACAGAATACCATCCCCACTGTGAAGCATGGTGTTGCTCACTGATGTTTTGGGGGTGTGTGAGCTCTAAAGGCATGGGGTATCTTGTGAAAATTGATGGCAAGATGACCAAAGACTTTGCATGACCTGGAGGCATTTTGACAAGACAAATGGGCTACTATACAACCTGCAAGAATTCGAGGCCTCATAGACAACTATTACAAAAGACTGCACGCTGTCATTGATGCTAAAGGGGGCAATACACAGTATTAAGAACTAAGCGTATGCAGACTTTTGAACAGGGGTCAGTTCATTTTTTCCCATAAGAAATAAAAGACGTCTTTTGCCTGCTCACTCATGTTTTCTTTACAAATGGTACATACAAAAAATTAAGAGACCACTGCACATTTTTCTTTCCTTTCCAAAAAAGTCGAAAAGGAAGGTTTTGAGTGAGGAACAGAAGGGTTAAAATTAAGACCACTACAACTCTATTATCAAATTAACATGAACTTCTTTTAATAGTGTCCAATCCTGATGACACGTACCTCTAAAAACACTTGCATTTAGTTCACTGTCCATCATTGTCAAGATTAGATTAGATTCAACTTTATTGTCATTGAACAGTACAATGAAATGCAGTTAGAATCTAACCAGAAGTGCAAATAGAGGAAGGCAGAAAATGTACAAGTATTTACAAGTATTAAGTATATGTAGATGTACGATGAAGGCAAATGCAGTACAGATGGCAATACTAAATGTGCAATTAAGGCAAATAGAAATGGGCAGAAAGTTTACAAGCATTAAGTATAGTGTATGTTACAAGTGGAATAATAGTTGTTTGGGTACAAATGGCAATTTTTAAATGGCATTCAAGATGTGCAAACGAGGCAAATGAAGGAGTAATGTAGTAAGGCAGCATATGCAACCGGGGTGCAGAGATAGCAGCAATGAGGTCCCCGAGGTAGACATGCCTGTGTAATAAATGTAGAAATGCAAGCAAAATGGTAATTCTAAATGTACAAAGAGGCAAATTGAATGTACAAGGTTCATGTGTAACTGAAATGCAGGTTCCTGAGGTAGACACCTACCTGTAACAACTGAAAACTTCCATTATCAGGCTTTGCAAGGCAGTGTCAGAGTATTACCTTTCTGAAGAGAAGTGTGCCTTTCTGAAGAAAAGTAAAAGAACACACCACACTTGTTTGTAGATCTCTAGCTCATATGGATAGTGAGCTATTAAATATGGATTGCATTGAAGGATAAATTCTGATAAAATCAACAAAATTAAAAGTGGCAAATCTAAAGGGAATACTCTAGACAAAGAAGGTCAATGAACAAAAGGCAAGTGGTTTTAGAGGTACATGTCATGCAGATAGGAAGCCATTTAAAAAAAATTCATGTGAATTAGGTAACAAAGTTGTAATAATAGATTTAAAAAAATAAAATCAATATAATTAATTTGGAAATAACAGGTGTACCTTTCAGAAAAGAGGTAAAGGAACACACCACACTTGTTTATAGATGACTAGCTCATATGGATAGTGAGCTATTAAAAATGTGTTGTATTAAAGGATAAATTCTTGTAAATTCACCGAAATTGAAAATGGAAAATCTAAGGGGCGTACTCTAGACAAGGAAGGTCAGTGAACAAAATGCAAGTGGTTTTAGAGGTACATGTTTTCTGGATAGGAAGCCATAGAAAAAGTTATGTTCATGTTAATTAGGTAATAGATTTATAATAATGAAAATATTTCAAAAATAAAACACAGATAATGAATTTGGAAAAAACAAGAGTTCCTTTCAGAAGAGAGGTAAAAGTACACACCACACTTGTTTGTAACTTGTTTGATCTCTAGCTCATATGGATAGCGAGTTATTAAAAAATATATTGTGTAGAAGGATCAATTCTGATATTATCACTGAAATGTAAAAGGGCAAATCAAATTTCAATGACCAAAATACAAGTGGTTTTTAGATGTTTACGTCATCTCTATAGATATCCATTCAAAAAATGAAATATATCAGCTTTATATACAGCTCCGGAAAAAATTAAGAGACCACTGCACCTTTTTCTTTCCTTTCCAAAAAAATCGAAAAGGAAGGTTTTGAGTGAGGAACAGAAGGGTTAAAATCAAGAGACCACTACAATTTGTACACTTCTGTTCCTCACTCAAAACATTCCTTTTCAACTTTTTTGGAAAGGAAAGGAAAAGGTGCAAGTGGTCTCTTAATTTTTTCCGGAGCTGTATATGTAGAATATTATAGGTTTGTTTAATTACACAAAAAGTGTCTGTACCAATGCTTTTCCTTTACAGGGGCAGATATTAATAGGTTGACACAAAAGAAAAAATATATTTTTTTGAGCCACATTCAATCAGCGGTATTGCAGTTTAATGACCGACATTCGACAGCATATTGCAACATTTTGGGCTCTGCTAAAGGAAAAGTTTGATTTTCGTTAAAATCAAAGGGTATACCTTGTTCTCTACCCTCATCCAATTCTACATATTTCACTGTCGTCTTTGTACGATTTTCTTTGGAAGAGGTATTGGCGATCAAACTCCGAATATCAAACATAAAACCAAATTTACCCCAGTAGCTTTGATAAGATTAACTTGTGTCGCAAGTAAACAGCACAAATAAAGCTGACATTTAGTCTTGTTCAAAATGTAATTGTATTATATTTAAGTGTTGGACCACATCCTAAAAGATTCTGGTGGAGCTGTCATCCCAGAGTTATAAAACATCCTATTTTAATCAAATCTGATTCTTTTGGCCTTTCCTAAAATAATTGTAATAGGAGTTGCAATGTTATCAGATTTCTACTAGACGTCTCACAAATCCTATAGGACGATTCCAAATCACGATAGAAAATTCAACATTCTTTAACTAGGGTTACTGTAAATACGGTAAATTACACAATTCTCTCCACTAATTAGTTTTTTAACTAATTACATCAGATATTTTTCAGAGCAGATGATCTGATTGGGTAAAAGAGAAACAAGTAAAAGAAATATCAGAATTGTGTGTAAAGGCAACATGAGCCACTTCATACAGTACAGAATAATACAGTACAATACATTTATTCAACAATAATTTCTTTGCAATTATCCTAAAATGCAGAATAAGTCGGTACAGTTAGTTGCTACCTGATACGAATTATGTTGGTGAATGGAACATGATGGAAGTGGAATTCCAAATATCCAGTACAAAAAGAGTTTATGAACCCCAACACTAAATATCCCAGGATTAGCCTATACATACACACACCTTCAGAGTCGATATACAGCTTGTTCTAGGACTGCAATTAACAACTATTTTGATAAAAGATCACTCTGTCGATTGTCATTGCAATTAATCGATTCATTGGATAAAAACATAAAGGCGATCGTGTTGTAATAATAATTATTTAAGAGATAATATTTAAGAGACATTCACATGAAAGCGTGAATAGCAGAGGAATAACTGCCAAGTAAACAATTCTATACTTGAATCCTCTACACCCAATGTATGCTACTGCCCCTTTAAGAACAAACATTGATTTTGTAACCTATGCTGTGATTTCCACCAGAAAACTCTACTACAAAGAACTGTAGCATGTTAGATTATTATCACATTCAAACCCACATTCAGATAAACATTAAGCTCTTTTGTAGCCTTTATTTCACAATGCAAATTAATTTGAACATTGTGCCAAACCAAAAATATTTTGGAATTTCTGATGAACCATCACCAGGCTCAACTAATTAACGCTATTAAGATTTAGCTTCCATACATGATCATACAAGTTCTGAAGGGCCTTGGGTGTGGCATCACAGCTTGGCCTAAGGGATTGAATCTTGCCTGGGGTAGAGATGATGCTGTAAAAAACAGAGAATCTTTTCCCAGGAATCTTCTTGAGCATCTGCGTGTAGCTTGGGGAACCCTCCCCACAACATGATCACTACAAAAGGTATACACATTAGTTTGTGAGTCTAGGATTGGTTATACACAAGGATATTCCTAATTACATTTCCCTAATTCCTGGCATCCACATTGTTTTCAATAGAAATTCTTCCAGGTTACATTTTGGCACAGATGTGTAGTGCTAGACTTGAACAGGGGCGAGATATCAACACCTTCAAGCAATAAAATAATATTCTATTGGGTTACTGTAGTTCCTGCACCTACAGTTGTGCTCAAAATTTTGCATACCCTTTGGAGAATTGGTAATAATACATGTACCATTTGTAAAGAAAACATGAGTGAGCAAACAAAACACGTCTTTTACTTCTTATGGGATTCACATTCAACTGTAAGTCATAACAGAATACCACAATCATAAAACACATGGTAACTAAGAAAAAAGTGAACTGACCCCTGTTCAAAAGTTTGCATACCCTTAGTTCTTAATACTGTGTATTGCCCCCTTCAGCATCAATGACAGCGTGCAGTCTTTTGTAATAGTTGTCTATGAGGCCCCGACTTCTTGCAGGCGGTATAGCTGCCCATTCGTCTTGGCAAAATGCCTCCAGGTCATGCAAAGTCTTTGGTTGTCTTGCATGAACCGCACGTTTGAGATCTCCCCAGAGTGGCTCAATGATATTAAAGTCAGGAGACTGTGATGGCCACTCCAGAACCTTTTTCTGCTGTAACCACTGGACGGTCAACTTGGCCTTGTGCTTAGGGTCACTGTCATGCTGGAAAGTCCAAGAGCACAGCATTCGTGCAGAAGAATGCAAATTGTCCGCCAGTATTTTCTGATAACATGCTGCATTCATCTTGCCATCAAGTTTCACAAGATTCCCCATGCTTTTAGAGCTCACACCCCCCCCAAAACATCAGCAAACCACCACCATGCTTCACAGTGGGGATGGTATTCTGTTCACTATAGGCCTTGTTGACCCCTCTTCAAACATAGCGCTTATAGTTGTGACCATATAGCTCTTTTTTGGTCTCGTCACTCCAAATTAGTGTGCCAGAGGCGTGTCAAGGTTTTGTCAGGCATACTTTTTACTTTACTTTACTTACTTTCATATTAAGAGGCATTGGAAAACAAATAGGAATAGCCTACAACCAACTGAACACCTTTTGCTGGATCAATCAATGTTAGAGTTTACACAGCGGGCCAAAAACGGAATTCGCATTTTATCTTATGGGTTGTGTAGGCTACAGTGCCTTTGGAAATGGGTTTCTAAACAATTGCTTTTTACTTCAATATGATTGGGCTACATCTCTACATTACACGCTAAAGGTATGTCAGATATTCAGTCATTCCAGTTAATCCAATAAACCTCTATCTTCCAGAATCTGACTTTTTATCTGATGCTTAAGCCTGTTCTGTTGTTTGTGTTTTATTCATGTTTTTAATTGCTTCAAAACATTGTTGAAAAATAAATGGCAATTACTCGAAAAGGATACTGACATTGTTGTATATAAAAATTAAGATATCCGTAGCTTTTCGCGCATAAACTAAATCTGCAGTAGTCTGATGATTTGCTCCACAACCAACATTGTCACAATGTTGCAGTAACCCCCAGCACGCGAATGCACGTTCGCAATCGTGAACACCCGCATAGAAATAAGATTTACCCGCGCGAACGTAACCTGCGATTATTATGGCCAACAGTGATGGATTTTCAAAACGCAAATGAAAGAAATAAACTGTGATTATAAACCAGCACTCTTAGTTTAAAGTAAATGACCTCAGCAGTCAATGATAACCAATGAACATAATTTTCAGAGATGCAAAGCAAGCAGAATCACATGGCCTACCTGTATGGACGGAGTTGATGTGGCCGCGTCAAATGCAAATAATCATCCTTTGGCAGAGTGCTTCCCAACACACCTTTTCTCCTCAAATGTCGTGGTAAATTCCATATAATGTTTAATCTTGAAGGCAGCGCCATGTTACAGATATCTATTAAACAATTCCTGTAAAAGTTCTTCGGTGCAACTCGTCCTGGCTGTGTTGTTCGGTGCATTTGACAAATAAACCTTGAAACTTGAAAAAGATATAACACCAGGTAGGCCTATTGCCTATCATTGCTCTGAGAATTATGCGTCGAGTAGATAACTAAATAGCATTTTATATGACTCGGCCAATATTATCGAAGATATACTGTTTTACAAGCCATCCAACCAACCAAAACCGGAGAAATTTAAACTAGCGCTTCCTCCGTCACTAAATTGGTTATGCGCGTCCACCTTTGCATGACGGTCACACACACGCACACAACTGAGGCGCGCAATTCATCTTTTGGTTCAAATAACAATGTTTTTATAACATTAAATAATAAACTCAAACATACAACGTGTCATAATTATTTCGCGCACCTATTCTTTTTCAATTGAAGTAATCCAAAAGTAATCATACATTTTTCAAAAGTATCTGTAATCCGATTACAATATTTCTGTTGGTAATGTAACGGATTACAGTTACGGTTTTTTGTAATCCGTTACTCCCAAACTCTGAGCTCATTTTTGTTCAAATATGATCGTATTGTGCTCCTTGAAACAAGCACACCATCTTTTTCCAGAGCAGCCTGTAACTCTCCTTAGGTTACCTGTGGGTTTTTCTTTGTATCCCGAACAATTCTTCTGGCAGTTTTGGCTAAAATCTTTCTTGGTATCTTGGCTTGGTATCAAGAGATCCCAGAATTTTCCACTTCATAATAAGTGATTGAACAGTACTGACAGGCATTTGCAAGGCTTTGGATATCTTTTTATATCCTTTTCCATCTTTAGAAAGTTCCATTACCTTGGTACACAGGTCTTTCGACAGGTCTTTCCTTAACCCCATGGGTGTGTATCTAGCCTGCTCAGTGCATCCACGTGAGAGCTAACAAACTCATTGACTAGTTATACACAGACACTAATTGCAATTTAAAAAGCCACAGATGTGGGAAATTCACCTTTAATTGCCATTTTCACCTGTGTGTGTGTCACATTGAGACTGCTCCTGAAGGGTCGTTTAACCACTTGACCTGGACCAAGCTGTGCTTGACCACTGGGTTCAGTAGAACACTGCCAGGTCTGTATGTGTCCATTGGACAGGTGAGCTGCCCAAGTCGTATTTGAGTCCTGTGTGTCAGCACCGTGTTATCCACTTCATTTAATACCTTTTTTTTGTAGATGGCAGTGTTGCTTTTCGTTCTTTTCCTATATAGTTTGCTTTTGGTTTTGAAGTTCCGTCTGTGTGTATTTTGTTTTAGAAGTTGAGTGTTTTTTTCAAAAACAGCCATTTATTATCACATTGTTGTTTGGCCAATCATTCAAGGGTATGTAAAACTTTTGATCAGGGCCATTTGGGTGATTTCTGTTATCATTATGATTTAAAAAGGAGCCAAACAACAATGTGATAATAAATGGCTTTATGATCACTATCCTTAAATAAAAGACTGTTTTTTTGCATGATCAATTATATTTTCAAAATCAATGCCGAAATGTCACAATTGCTGCCAGGGTATGCAAACTTATGAGCACAACTGTAAACACTACCAGCACACAATTTGAGCACTGGTTCCTATTTCAGTCTAAGTCTACTCCTGCCTGTGTGACAGTGCAGTACCTTTCTCTCCTTTTTGTTGCACTATGAAGTTGCTGGCTCTAACATGGGGAATGTAGGGTGGCTCAATGAGGTGTCCAGCACCAGGGTATCGGTATGTGGTCAGCAGATGTTCATTTCCTGCAGCACGCATCATCTGGATCACCTGCAGTTCATTTGTTAAAGGTCACAGGCAAGGTCAACCACAATGGGGCCTGAGAAGCTTGTGAATCTTTTTTATGTGTGGTATGTACTCACATCTTCCGCAGACTCCACTGTGGCCCAGTTCTGATCGTCCTCCCCAACAATCAAGATCACAGGACACTTTATTCTCCCCACCTGTTAGAGATTCAACAACGAATAAACTAACTCACCAATGCCCAACATTAATGGACATTTCATGCTCCCTGCTAAAAGACTCAAAGAATAAACAAAGTCATCGGGGCATGCATTCCAACATAAGAAACATTTTAAGCTCTAGGTTAAGTTTAAGCACCAGACAAATAAGGTTGTTGCATTTGTATGTTGTAAGTAATCAAAGGCTGCTAGCTTTTTTGATTACTTAGGTTTTCACATTTAGCCATAACATCAGCAAGTGGTCTTCATCATTTGTTGTAACAACTTCATCCAACCTATCAAGATCAATACATTTTACCTCCAGAGACCTACGGGATTTCTTAAATTAACTTCCCCCGTAAATGAACACATTTTCTCTGTTCAGCGGACAGCCACCAGCATAGCACCTTGCATCCCACAGCTGGTGTGCTTCCGAAGCTAAGTGGGGTCAGTCCTGTTTGGCCCTTGGATGGGAGACCAGTTGCTCTTGACAGTGACTACTGTCTCTTCATACTACTCAAGCTGACTCGATCCTGCAGGATCATTTTCCAAAAACCTCCAAAACCTGTCCTTTCTAAAATAACTAGCATTTGTAATGACTTCCAGATCATAGGTTGACTAATGATAAAATTTACCTTAAGCTTAATCTTTCTCTAATGTTCACAAGTATGGCCACACTGTCTGTGGGAATGTGCTGACTTACATCCACTTTCTCTCCTGGCTCAGTTGGAATAGGCAGAATGACATTTCTACCAATCAGATGACCATCGTCACCACATCTGGATGCATACATGTCCCTGGCAATACAATATAATGTTTTAGTCACAAAAGAAATTGACTTCCAAAAACAGAAAAAGTTGTGGCTCCAACCATGAAGAGGAAGTCTTCTGGAAATTGCAAAAGATCTCAATTAAATATGATACCTGTGGAATTATTCCTCATTCACTGACTTACACACAAGGCTAGCACCTCCTGACGCTAAGCCATTTTCTTTAATATTTTTTTTTCCACTGCTTTAAGTGCTTCTGGATAACACTGTCTGCTAAATTTCAAAAGAGAAGTAGACCTCTTTAGGCAGCACTGACACACTTCACACTGACCAACGGTCAGACAACGTGCCCACTAGCAGTAGTGACTTGCGTCTCGCCAATGGACAAACAAACTACGTACACATATCAAATGGTAAAAGTGCAAATCGTTATCTCCTCAGGAGGGGCTGAGACTATGAATGGGGGGCAGTGGGTCCCTGTAACCCTGGTTGGGAACCACTGACTTACAGTATATAATACTTTATACACTTTGAACAGATTGAGACTTGATTGTTTTGTATTCATATTAGATGAAGTTATAATGCATTTCATCTTCCTTTTACATGTTAAATAGTATTCATACATGAAGTACATGAAGGGTTTCACTCACGTTGTAATCTTTGTATAAAACTCACTGAGCGACTTGTTGACTGGTTGGACGTGACTCCCACTGACACACACAGCATCTGGGCTGGAATACACACAGTACTGACTGTTTAACACTAATACGGCCAATTACAAACACACACTATTCATCCATTTACCAAAAGGTAGAGACTCACGCTGATGGCTTTGGAGTAGGCTGCCATTTTGAGGATCACTGATGTACCAAAGCAGAGACCAAACATCGCAACCCTGTCCTTCATAACCAAGGGGTGCTCTTGAACAATCTTGAATGCTTTCTACACAATATAACACCACAGATGGAGAGGTAATAAATTAGAGAACAGAGCTCGAGTTCAAGAGAAAACAAAACTATACAGGATCCAATTCAATACAATGTGATGATGTTTTAGTACACCAACCAAATTCGCTGAGCATGGTCTAGAGCCCACCCACCAGGGCTCTGATCTTGTTCAACATGGTTGTCAGGTGTACATGAATTTTTTTTTTTATTCCTATTAAACCCAGAACACTGAATGTTTCAAGGTGTACCCACATTAAATCCCAATCCCTACTGATTTTTTAGACACACATTCACGCGGCAAACATCCCGTTCCACTTCATCCCAAAGTTATTCTATGGGATTGAGATCTGGGGACTGAGAAGGCCAATTAAGTAAACTGGAGTAACCACCACAACCTCTCTCATTAACAAGTTGTTTTCACCTACAGAACTACCAGTGACTGGTTGATTTTTCCTTATTGCACCTCTGTAAACTCTAGCCTGTAGAGTGTCAAAATCATGTCTGGCCATCGTATCACTGTGAAAGTTGCTTAATCCACACATCTTTCCACATTCTAATGTTTGGTCCAATAAGAACTAGCTGAGAGTATACAAGTGTGCACACACCTCAAAATATTTGACCTCAACATTTGAGGCACTGTTCTCAGAGGAAAGGTATTCTAGAGCCATGGAAACAAAACCATGTGATGCCAGGAGTCCAGATCGGTACTCCACCAGTCCACCCCCCCCCCCCCCACAAATCCAACACACCAGGGAAGGGTCCAGGACCTGAGAGACAGACAGGCAATAAAATACTTGTGAGTAGGGCACTCTAAATTTGTAGTTTGTTTCTTTGTAAGTAGTGCATTCCTACGCCTCGATATATATTTTTGTTGATCTTTGGGCCATCCTGGTGTGAAACGGTCTAACAGCTTGAATGCGTCAATGACAATTAGGGTGGTGACGCAAAGTTGTGTGTTTCGGTCAGGACAGAACAATGCTTTGGTACCTGGGGGTATAAACAGGGTGCCTTTGACCCCATTTTCCCTGATGTCAATTCTGCGAACACCTGGTGCCAGGTACCATCGCTCTGTGACAACAGTCGCTAGGGGAGACTGCTTGCTGAAGCCCTCAGTCATATGTCCACTGTACACAGAGATGTGTACCACCATGGGAGTGAGGACATTCATCTTTCTCAACCTGGGGGTGGGGTTGGGGGAAGAGAAAGACGCTAGTTTACTAGACTAGCCAGAATGTTATGTCTGTGTAAAGTTTTGTTTGTAAAGTGGACCCCAGACATTCCATCCTGTAGGTGTGTTACCGGAGGCCTGTTCGACTCCCTGGAACAGGCTGCATGCTCCACAGTAGACCCATGGGCTCTGTGCCTTCATATGTTCCTCCTACACTGGCATCCTGCGACACTATTTAAACAACATTTAATGACATGCTAGTTTAGGCGTAATTTACACAAGATCTTCTGAACCTGAAAGTGTTACACAAGGGGAAGACATGAGAATTACAATTATGTAATCAATTAGCATATATCACTGTCAATTACAACATAATATGGGCATTTCTATATGCACAATACAAAAACTCAGCAACATAAAAGGTTTAGGGGATTCCATACCAAAGTGCCAAGTGTAGGGGAGCGTGGGGTAAGTTGAACCACTTTTTACTAAAGTTATCCCATACATAAGGGGGAAAGCGACAGAAATAAAACACAAACAACAACCTTTATTTCAGGACGTCCCGTCAGGTGTAATGAGAAGAATGTACCATTGACAAAGGGCCTTGAAAATATGACTGCTCAAAAAAGGAGGTCCTGTGATTCAACCTGCCCAGGGTAGGGGTACGTGGATCCTAGTCAATGGTCAAGTTGAGCCATCTGAGGGTAAACTGACCAATCCATTTCTTTTTTTTTTGACCACTTAGATTTCATTGGGTCATTTGACAGAAACCAAAAACAACAGCACAGTGCATAAAAACATTGTTGCTGGGCAGCATCCATGACATTCATACCATAATTTCCCGTTTATAAACTGTGGCTTATACACAGATTTTGTATTTTTTTCATTTCCAACCACAGCAGTTAATACATGGGTGCGGCTAATACATGAGTTTACATTTTTAAAACCGTTTCCACCAGAAAACTTTTTCACAGATGACTACTTGACAATGTAGAGGTCCCAGAAACTAATTTAGCATATATGATACAATTGGCTTTACAGGGTTTTCAGGCATCTTTTATTTTTCAACAAATTAATTTTGGTAGCTCCCTATGACAGATGTTTAATAATAATGTACAATGTATGTACGAGTCATAATTGACCTTTAGCAAAAGCCACGCCTATCTTAGGTGTTGATACACCAGTCAAGCTGCGCTCCTTTGTAAGCTGCCACTACTGTAAACAGCCAAGCATGGAGGGGAAAAGCAGCATATTGCCGTTCAGTGCAAGTGATTTTTTTTGGAGTAATACCTATGCGATATCCTCCAGATTGCAATATGCATTGGAGGAGGCATTGCAATATGCAATCGAGGGATTGCAATATGCAGTGGAAGGATATGTTCAAAATATTCAGATAAACAAGGAAGGTGACAGAATAAATGAAACAAGCATACAGATCTCAACCAAAGAATGAGAAACCCCATGAACTCAAATGCGACCAGCACAGCCTTGTGGACCAGTAATGCTCTT
>JACXGI010008955.1:20996-31968 GCA_016801175.1 Esox masquinongy
TAGTAGTAGTAGTAGTAGTAGTAGTAGTAGTAGTAGTAGTAGAAAGTAAGTCATATTAATGGTCACGTTAGCAAAAATAACTATAACATCAGCGTTAGATAATATTGTCATTGGGGGCGGGGGGGGGGGTGCGAAAGGTAAATACTCCAGGCAAATGCGGCTTATATATGGGTGCAGTAAATACTCAGGTTTGTATACATACAAAGCAATAAAATTAATGGTGCAGCTTATAAACGTGGAATTACAGTAAATCAAACATCATATTCGTACTTATGGACATGGGGGGCTTTATACATCACTACATAATTTGTATTTAAGTTTCCATGTTTGTAAGAGTAAACAACAAAAGGAAAGCAAATTACATTTTGACAGTAGGGGATGACGGGGGAAAGAAAAACACCAACTACACCTCTTATTCCCACAAATATCATCATTTTTTTTACTGCTACAGTCATTATTTTCAGGAGATATTTGTCATTTCCTGTCATTCCTTCTGGTAGGTCACCCAAATAAAGTGTGATTCATGTAAAAGGAATCTGTCTCCCAAGAATATGCTGCATTATTTCCCAAATACAATCCCAAAATAATAGTCTCTTTGGGCAGCTCCAAAAAATTAGGTGATGGTTACGGTCTACAGATGTTAGATACATCTTCATTTTAGGAGTAATGAAAAAGCGAACATGGTTCTTCCAACAGAATTCACGCCAATACATAGAGCAAGAGGCAGAAAAGAAAGTTTCACACTTCTTCTCCCACTGCTGATTGGAAATTTTATAATTTCATTTTCTCCCATCTCTCCTTGATACAGGATGTGGTAGCGCCCCTACCCTTCGCAATTCCCTGGTAAAGTTTAGAAACCACTGATTTACAACTACTGGTGTATGCCTGTACTGTAAGCTGTATTCCATTAGATTCAGTGATTGCCTCATTCTCCCAAATTTCTTGAAAAAAATATTGCCGTAACTGTAAGTATCTAAAAAAGTCACAATTTTCCAAATTTTATTTTTCTCAAAATGTCTGAAAGCTTTGTAATATGTTCTTCTCCATTATGGTACAGTAAGCAGAAATACCCTTTTTTGACCAATTCTTAAATCTAGAATCAATACAGTTTGGTTGAAATCCTGTATCATGTGCAGCCCATCTAAGTTTTTTCATCTGGGTCCATGAATTTAGTTGCTTCATCACATCAAACCAGGTGTGCAAGGTGAATGAGGCGAGGGGGCTCAATTGGTCCTGATAACTTCACTGTAAAGATAACTTATCTTCAATCATTGCCGGTACTGGGACAGCCTTGGATTCCCTCTCCATCTCGTTCCATTTTGCCTCATATCCACTGTCATACCAAAGAACTATAGCATTTAAGTGGCCAGAATTGTATTAATCTTTAAGATTAGGGAGTGCAATCCATCCATAAAAACCTGAACATGATTTCAAATCATTTATTTTTCAAATATAATTTAATATGAAAATATCAAGCTTGTACACACCTGCAAATCGACCGGTGCGTCGGAGAAGAGCAAAGGTCAAATAAAGTTGAGCATAAACTCCCGCACAGTATCCACATCACTTGCAATATCAAAAGGGCTTTATAAAGAACAATGTTTCGGTCCAAGGAACTTCATCAGGTTATTTTTATAAAATATAACTGAATAACGCTTTCTCCCTTTCCAAACAGTCTTGTTTAATTTTTAAGGAAACGTGTTGCAATAAAAAAACAACAAGAAAGTTTTTAATACTCAGAATGTTTTCATGTTTGTAAGAGGTGAAACAATGTACAATATTTCAGTTAAATCAGGGTAATAATCCAATCTAAGGGACAGTCAGCAGAGTCAACTACCATAAAAACTCATTATATACTTCTGTGCTGATTTTCAGTCATACAGTTAGGTCTGGAAATAATAGGACATTGACACAAGTTTTATTATTGTCTGTTTACCAAAATATATTCAGGTTATAGTTAGATAATGAATATGGGCTCGAAGTGCAGTCTCTCAGCTTTAATTTGAGGGTATCCACATCCCAATTGGAGGAAGGGTTTAGGAATTACAGCTCTTTAATATGTAGCCCCCTCTTTTTCAAGGGACCAAAAGTAATTGGACAACTGACTCAAAAGCTGTTTCATTGACAGGTGAAAACAGCTTTTCACCAGTCAATGAAAAGCTGACAGGTGAAAAGCTTCGTTATTTCTTCATCAATTAAGCAGGTAAAAGGTCTGGAGTTGATTCCAGGTGTGGCATTCACATTTGGAAGCTGTTGCTGTGAACCCACAACATTCGGTCAAAGGAGCTCTCAATGCAAGTGAAACAGGCCATCCTTAGAATGCAAAAAAAAAAACCCCCAATCCATCAGAGAGATATCAGGAACATTGAGAGTGGCCAAATCAACCGTGTGGTACATTCTGAGAAGAAAATAATACACCGGTGAGCACTGCAACACAAAAAGTCCTGGACTTCCACCGAAGACAACAGTGGCGGATGATTGTAGGATCCTTTCCATGGTAAAGAAAAACCCCTTCACAACATCCAACCAAGTGAAGAACACTCTCCAGGAGGTCGGCATATCATTATCCAAGTCAACCATAAAGAGAAGACTTCACAAGAGCAAATACAGAGGGTTCACCACAAGGTGCAAACCATTCATAAGCCTCAAGAATAGAAAGGCCAGATTAGACTTTGCCAAAAAACATCTAAAAAAGCCAGCCCAGTTCTGGAACAGCATTCTTTGGACAGACAGAACTAAGATCAACCTGTATCAGAATGATGGGAAGAAAAAAGTATGGAGAGGGCTTAGAACAGCTCATGATCTGAAGCATACCACATCATCCGTAAAACACGGTGGAGGCAGTGTGATGGCATGGGCATGCATGGCTTCCAATGGCACTGGGTCACTAGTTTTGATGATGTGACTGAAGACAGAAGTAGCCGGATGAATTATGAAATGTATAGGGATATATTGTCTGCTCAGATTCAGCCAAATTCAGTGAAGTTGATTGGACGGCGCTTCACTTTACAGATGGACAATGACCCAAAACATACTGCGAAAGCAACCCAGGAGTTTAAGGCAAAGAAGTGGAATATTCTGCAATGGCCGAGTCGATCACAAGATTTTTCCTCAACGTTTCATACAATATTTTTGTTCAAACCCTTGAATTAAAGCTGAAAGTCTGCACTTCAATTGCATCTCGGTTGTTTAATTTCACATCCTTTGTGTTTGTGTACAGAGCCAAAATTATGAACATTGTGTCAATGCCCAAATATTTCCGAACCTAAGTGTATTTAAATAATTTCAAAGAAAAAGTTAACATTTATTTTATCCTTTAGTTTCTTATGTAGTTTCGAACATTGTAATGAGGGCACTTACAAAAATTGAATACAAAAGAGGTCTATTACTTTACTAAAGGAACAATCAGGGGTTAAACTGGGCCCCGGTATTTTCAGTCCATTAATAAGCCAGATGTGGCCAAACCATGGCACCTTTGGCTATGAGAATTCTGCCTACAACATTATATAATGAAAATCAGCTAATCAACAGATATTATGTGACATTCTTGAATCTTTAATTATGTTCTACTCTATGTATTTAGACATGAAGTTGTAGATAAAAACCAGTGAGGGCATTACTCTGTTTTCATAAAGATCATCATCAGGGTAAGCTAGAGTTCCACGGTCTCCAAACATCCTCGCCCTGCAGAGTGCGCCTCTCACAATCTGTGCGCCAATGCGACTGGGTCTTCCAAATGTGCCTTCATTTTTCCCGACAAGATTGTGGGTGGAGTGGCGGTGCTTATATAGGGTAACATACAATTAACCACAAAGATAACCTGCTCGGAGCAGTAAAGAATGTACCTTGACAATCAAAAAACATTATTTCGGCTAAAAAAACATACCACTTTTTCCATGCGCCCTTCTTCATCACTGCCAATTGATGAGTTCTTCCTAAATATATTGCCACAATTGCAAAAATTGTGTTCAGTTTTCTATATATGGGGGGTCAACTCACATCCTGGTTCATCCTACCCCAGTCTCCCCTACATCCCAGAACCCCGTCTGTCAGACATCTTTAGCCTACCTGTTACCGTTCCTTTGTCGTCACTGGTGTAATGGCCGAACGCCTCCCAGTAGTCCTCGCCCTCTGAGTAATGCAGGGAATGTAGGGTCACCGCGAAACACTGGGGTAGGTTGTTAACGACCACTAAGATTTTGTCATCCACGAGTCCTCGGGTGGGTTGCACTGTCAAAAGCGGGGAAATCGCAGCCATGGTGGAAGACCTGTAACGAAAAGGAAATTCAAACAAAGTTGGGGGAAGAATAGCATTCACTTCCCATTTTCCTGTAGCCTATTTGACATTTAAAAAATCGCAATAAAATAAAATCATCACATTCGCGTCTGTCAGACAGATAGACGAGTTAATTTCATTACGTATTCAGAAACAGCATGTCGACATCGCTTTATTTACCGTTTCATGTAAATGTTTTCGCGAGCAGTTACTTTTACTGGAGCAGGAAAGTACAAAGTCCGTGCCGCAGTGCTCGCGAAGCGACAGCAACTACTTAATCGCAGCATTGCTTTGGAATTGGTGATTCGAAATCCGACCGTTTTTACTGAATTTGATTTTCAAACGCACAGCGTACCTACTGTATCACGTAGTTACTCTACACCACCTTCTACAGCTACGCTTTATACGGTATGAACAACGGTGCAGTTCAATAGCGTAAACACTCTCTGACATTTCCCTTCCTCTCTATGGGTGGATTGGCCATCTGGCAATTCTGGCATTTTTTTGAGTTGCTGTTGAGATAATATTAACCTGAGGCTGTTTGGTAGACGCGTATCATTCACTCCGGTTAACAACCACGGACTCCGACGTTCAAAGTTTATTTATCAAATGCACCGAATAACACAGTCATTCTGAACAATGAAATTCTTGTGACATGGCACACAAATGTACGTAGTAAGAATTAAGAAATGCTCCCTGATGCCCTGTTCAGCAGTGTGAACAGACAATAATGTGGGTGGCTGTCTTTGGTGATGTTCCGTGCTTTCGTTAGGCATTGTGTATGGTAGATGCCTTCCATGGAGGGGAGATGGCAGCCGATGGCGTGCTCCGCAGACTTCACCACCCTCTGGAGGGCCTTGCGATCCGGAGCGAAGGCTGCCGTACCAGGCAGTAATGCAGCCTGAGAGGATGCTCTCAATGGTGCACCTGTAGAAGCTTTTGAGTTTTTTGACACATGCCAAACTTCTTGAGTCTCCTCAGGAATTTTAGTCGTTTTCATGGCAGTTTTCACTGCCGAGTTCACTTGCCTGGACCAAGTGATGAGTCATCTTTCCTGAACACACTGAGGAAATTGAAGTCAGAGACTCTCTCCACTTCAGCTCCATTGATGTGTATGGGGGCATGACCCCCCCCACACCGTTTCCTGAAGTCTTCGATCATCTCCTTAGTCTTGCAGACGTTGGGAGAGAGGTTGTTGCCCTCGCACCATGTAGCCAGGTTCTTTACCTCCTCTCTGTAAGCGGTCTCACCATTGTTGGAGATGAGACCCAGGCTGGTTATGGTGTCCGCAAATTTAAGGATGACGTTGGAGCTGTGTGGCCATGCAGTCATGCGTGAATAGGGAGTACAGAAGGGGACTGAGTACGCAGCCCTGGGAGAATCCAGTGCTCAGAGTCTGTGCAGAGGAGGTGAGGTTGCTCATTCTCATCACCTGGGGTCTG
This sequence comes from Esox masquinongy, assembly GCA_016801175.1. NCBI lineage: Eukaryota > Metazoa > Chordata > Actinopteri > Esociformes > Esocidae > Esox > Esox masquinongy. Next base: position 26,715 of record JACXGI010008955.1, read on the forward strand.
CCCATCAGGAAGTCCAGGATCCAATTTTTTATCAAGGCTGCCAATAATTTTGTAGGTGACTTTTAACAGCTGTGTCTACTAGTCTGATAAAATATTAAAACAATCAATATAAAGCTTCATCTGTTGTTCATAGTAGGTCCTGAGGGATCTTGTGAGTGACATCACAGTTTTGCTTTAGGGTCGTCGTTGTGGCTCGGGTAGAGCTGTTGCAGGAAAAACCCAAGGATATTTTCCCAGGAATCTTCCTGAGCATCAGCGTGTGGCTTTGGGGACCCTCCCCACAACATGATCACTGCGACAAACAAACACACCCATTACTTTGTAAACTAAGCATAGGTTATACACAGAAAAAATATAATTTACATTTCCTTGATTCCTCACGTTCACTCTCTTTGTAACTGATATTCTACCAGGTTACATTCTGCCTCGACTTGGGGAGGTGCTTACTAAAGCAGAGTACCAGACCTCAGATCTCTTACTGCTTATCACTTAGCTATAGAATATAAGCTTAAATTATTGTGGAGAAAATGCACCTAAATAAAAACTACAGTTTCAGCACTGGCTCCCACTTCAGGCTATGTCTAGTACTGTGTTTATGTTTGAGCTCTGTGTGGCAGTGCAGTACTTTTATCTCTTTTCGATGGCACTACGAAGATGCTGGCTCTGGCGTTAGGAGTGTAGGGTGGCCCAATGAGGTGTCCAGCACCAGGGTATCGGAATATCGTCAGAAGGTGTTCATTTCCTGCTGCACGCATCATCTGGGTCATCTGCAGTTCATTGGTTAAAGGTCATAGCCAAGGTCAATCACAATTACTGATGTCATAAGAGGTTTTTAATAATGTGTGTTTATGTTCTCACATCCAGATGTGGCCTAGTTGTGATCAGCATCCCCAATGACCATCATCAACGGACACTCTATCCTCCCCATCTGTTAAAAGATTAAATGTGTTTAAATTCAAAGCTAAGCTTAAGCAACTAGCAATTGAAATTGTTGATGTCTTTGCAAGTGATCAAACGCTACATGCTAGCTGTTCCCATTATATAAGCCTGCACATTTAGCCCTATGCTATTGTCAGCAGGTGGACTTAATTATATCTTGCAAGAAGTTGATCTAGCTTAACAAGATTCCTAAATGTTATCTCCACAAACCAGTGGGATTTCTTAATTAGAACAATTTCACCACTAGAACGATGCATTTCTCTCTGTAAGGAAACAACTTAGTCAACTTCTTTCTCCTCCACCCCTAACCAGTTGATCATGGGTAGGGGTGGACACTTACAATTTTCTACTACTACTCTCACCTCTTCTATCTTATCTCCTTAATCTGCTAAATCCTTCTTCCGCTTGTCTCCAGATTTTATTTTCCTTTCCGAAATTCCTTGACCCTGAATAGTCAGGCTTCAACACGAGTAACTCAACCAAAACTGCTCACCTTTTTCACAGACGTTCTTCACACAATCTGCTGACTTTGACACTGTGAACCATCCTATCATCTTTTCCACTCTCTCAGGGCTGGACAGCTCTGAACACTCTGGCATTACATCCTGACAGGTAACCTGGAGAGAATCTGTATCTGCTTTCACTATCCTCAGAGCTCTGTTCTAGGCCCATTCCTCGTCCCTCTATATACCAAGTCAATTGGCTCTGTCATATCTTCATATTGGTTGTTCAACCTTTGCTATACAGACAGCACAACTTTTTTCCCGCCCCCACTCCTCACACATATTTCTAGTGCCTACAGAGCCTACTTTATCGCTTGGGATAGTGCTGTCTAATTTAGCTTCAGCTTAAAGCTGTATAGGAGTAAGACTTGTTACAACTGAGACCTATCACCATACCTCAGGATAACTTGCATGATGGCCCGTAGGTGTCCCTGACCACAGGCCACCAATATACTTATGAACAATTTGACCTTAAAAGGTCACACAATCCTTTAATCTCCATCCAGCAGAGCCAAAAGTAGACTGGTTACCCCTCAAAGCCCAGCTTCACTAAAGTTTTCTTGTTAGGTTTCAACCTTTCTCAGATTTCCCAGCCACTGTGCTTTAACATCTTTTTGCTTGCTCTTTGAGGTTTTAGGCTGGTTATTTGTATACGCCCTTTGTGTCAACTGCTGATTTATAAAGGACTTCATAAAATACATTTGATTTTATTGGGTCATGTAATAATTACTAATGAATGTCAGTTAATACAGTGGATGATTTGGATGTGATATTTATTTTACTTCAGCAAATCCACTGTCATGATCAAATATTGGAAATATTTATTAACTGAAAACGTTTCCTTTTGTCTTGGTAATATTAGAGACTGTCACTACAATATTTACATTTAATAGAATTTTAATAATTATTATCTGAGGAAATCACTAGATATCATAAATTCTCCCAGCCAGATGATGAGCTGGCTGGTGAGAAGCCTCCTTAAAGATGTCTTTAGGCTACTGAGGAAAAAGCAAACTTGCAATGTTGTAATTTCCTCTTTGGAATTATGGTTTGTGATCTAACAGAAATCATTTAACTTTAGTGCAGTAAAACCAACTGACGCATTTGGGGATGTTTAAACTAGCGGAACAAAATGTTAAAAAATAAATCATTAACTTCACCTGAACTTAAACCTAAAACAGTTTTGTTGCTTTGAACCAAAAGCAACATGTTAAACTCTCTCTTGACACTGCAATACCTCCAGGGTATGTATTTTGAAAATACATATTACACCACCTTGGGGGGTTTTGAGAAAGGGATTTTTACAATTTTACACAAATACAATCTAGCAGCTTCAGTACAATTCAAATACATTTGGGAAAATATATTCTAGTGTAAAAAGGCTGAAATCATTTTTATCGAGTGTAATCTCACAGTATGTGTCTTGACTTACATCCACTGTCTCTTTAGACTCAATTGGAATAGGCAGAATGAGGTCTCTACAGACCACATGGCCCTCCTTATCAAACTGTTTCATTCTTGGTGCTGTAATAAAATATACTTTAGTCACAAAAGACATTCATGAAAAGGGAGTTTTCTGGAAATGACTAAAGCCTTGACACAGAAACATGCTGGTGGGTGTCACTTACTGCATAACATGTACAAATATTTTGTAGAGTTGCTTTTTGACCGGGGGGGCATGACTCCCGTTGATACACACACAGCATCTGGGCTGGAATACACACAGTATTAACGTTATAACACCAATTACAAACACTCACTATTCACAAACCTTGAAGAGGAAATGTAGCAAAACTCACGCTGATGGATTTAGAGTAGGCTGCTATGCAGAGTGTGAGACACATGCCAAAACTAAGACCATACAGCGCAACCCTGTGCTTCATCACCAGGGGGTGCTTTTGAACAATCCTGAATGCTTTCTAGATAATACAACACAGTTGGAAAGGGAGTAAATAAGATAAGTGCCAACAAAACAATGAAAGATGCAGTTCAGTGAAGGTAACACAACATTAATTTTGTTCCAGTCTGGGTGAACGGTCATGAGTGGACTCTTGCCATGTTATCGTGCCCTTGCTCAAGAGAAACTGAAATCCATGGTTCAATTATTCAAACTGCGATTCTGTGTTATTTTAGGATTTTTTTATATTTTGTTCTCCTGATTTTCATGCTCAGTCTGATTTACACAGATCTTCAAACATGCCTGACTGGCAGATGAGAGTCTAGATCCTTTTCTACAAGGAGTACATTAGATTAGATTCAACTTCATTGTAACTCAACAGTACAAGTACAGTACAACAAAATGCAGTTAGCATCTAAACATAAGTGCAAATAGAAGAGGGCAGTATAGTGTATCTTACAAGTGGAATGTATAGATATGCAATTAAGGCAAATACAGTGCAAATGTCAATTCTAAATGGGCAATGAAGGCAAATAGGGGAGGGCAGAAAATGTACAAGTATTAAGTATATGTATGTACAAGTGGGAAACAAGTGGGGAATAGTTGTGCGATGAGGGAAACGCAAGAACAAATGGCAATTCTGACTGTGCAATCCAGCAAGTTGGAGGTATAAGGTAGTATGTGCAACTGAAATGCAGGGATAAGAGCAATGAGGTTCCCAAGGTAGATATGTACATGTAACAACTGAAAAATGCAAGTACAATGGCAATTCTAAATGTGCAATGCAGGCAAATTGAAGGTGCAAAGTGGCATGTGCAACTGAAATGCAGGGATATTAGCAATGAGGTTGCCGAGGTAGACATGTTCATGTAACAACTGAAAACATACTTATCAGACTTCACAAGGCAGTGTCAGAGTCCAGTAGTACCAGGGAGTTGTGCAACAAGGTCCCTGAGAGGCAGTACTAAGCGGTGGGTTGGTGGGTATGGTTAGTGATGGGTCACAGAGTTCAGCAGCGTTACAGTAAAGAAAACTGTTGCCTGCTGAGCCTGCTGGTGTGGGAACAGAGAGACCTGTACCGCCTGCCTGATGGTAGGAGGGCAAACAGTTTGTGGCCTGGATGTGAAGAGTCCCTGGTGATGTCACACGCCCTACGCAGACACCGCTTCCGCTGAAGGTCTACGATGGCTGGGAGCTGGGCACCAGTGATGTGCTGGGCAGTTTTCACCACTCATTGTAGGGCCCTCCGGTCAGCCAAGGAGCATCCGCCAAATCACATGTTGATAAATATAGTTTAACACCATACTAATATACTGCAAAGAAAAAGGTCATACTACTCACTGAAATGTTTTGTGTCTGAGAAATTATGATCAAATAAGAATATGACTCATTGCTTGTGATCATTTTTTTGCCTCAGTTCCATGAAAGTTGCCTACTTCTTGAGTTGATTGTACTAGAAAACTGGGTGCTCGAAGGCTCGTTTATCAATATTGCGAAGAAATGATTCTAAATGTATATGTACAGTGCCTTGCGAAAGTATTCGGCCCCCTTGAACTTTTCGACCTTTTGCCACATTTCAGGCTTCAAACATAAAGATATAAAACTGTAATTTTTTGTGAAGAATCAACAACAAGTGGGACACAATTATGAAGTGGAACGAAATTTATTGGATATTCAAACTTTTTTAACTAATAAAAAACTGAAAAATTGGGCGTGAAAAATTATTCAGCCCCTTTACTTTCAGTGCAGCAAACTCTCTCCAGAAGTTCAGTGAGGATCTCTGAATGATCCAATGTTGACCTAAATGACTAATGATGATAAATAGAATCCACCTGTGTGTAATCAAGTCTCCGTATAAATGCACCTGCTCTGTGATAGTCTCAGAGGTCCGTTTAAAGCGCAGAGAGCATCATGA
>JACXGI010008956.1:0-24841 GCA_016801175.1 Esox masquinongy
TGTGTGTGTGTGTGTGTGTGTGTGTGTGTGTGTGTGTGTGTGTGTGTGTATGTGTATGTGTGCGTGTGTATGTGTGTGCCGGTGTGTGTGCCGCATTGGTGATTTAAGGAGCTGACATTTACAGTGGGCTTGCCTATTATTCAGAGTGACTGTCAGTGTACAGACCAGCGTTTTACAAGCGGCCACTGAGAGGTGATGTTGGCTGGGACTGTAACGGGATGGAAAGGGATGTAGCAGAACCAACTCAGAACATACTTAACACTAGGACCCTCCCGAAAAAGTACCGATCCAATATTCTACACATTAATGTAGAATGCACTCCTCAGATGGGTAGATAACGACACATTACTACATATCTACACATTAGTACACTCCTCACAAGGTTACTGAACAGAAATCCTATATATTAGTACACTCCACAGAAAGGTCCAGAACATATATACTACATATTAGTACACTCCACAGAAGGGTACAGAACATATATAATACATATTAGTACACTCCACAGAAGGGTACAGAATATATATACTACATATTAGTACACTCCACAGAAGGGTACAGAACACATATACTACATATTAGTACACTCCACAGAAGGGTACAGAACATATATACTACATATTAGTACACTCCACAGAAGGATACAGAACACATATACTACATATTAGTACACTCCTCAGAAGGGTACAGAAAACATATACTACATATTAGTACACTCCACAGAAGGGTACAGAACACATATACTACATATTAGTACACTCCACAGAAGGGTACAGAACATGTATACTACATATTAGTACACTCCTCAGAAGGGTACTGAACCAGTACACCACACATTAGTATACTCCCCCAAATGGTACAGAGACAACATAAGGCTGTATCTTAATCTCCACATGGCATGGTCTTGTATTCTGGCATTCCAGCCAGTTCATTTGGATGTCTTAAAGCTTCTGATAGTTGGAAGTCTGAAGGATTAGCTCGTGTGCAGAAAAATATTGCACTATGATTTACACACCCATAAACCCGGTTTTACGTGTGTCTGCAGCTCTACGCCCGACCTGCAGTTCTACGCCCGGCCTGAAGTTCTACGCCCGACCTGCAGTTCTACGCCCGGCCTGAAGTTCTACGCCCGACCTGCAGTTCTACGCCCGGCCTGAAGTTCTACGCCAAGCCTGCATTTCTACATCCCTGGCGTCATCACGTTCATTGGCCGCTGCCAGGATGAAGTGCTTTACCCATGTCTATACGTGCTCGGCTAAATAAAGGTGAAATTAAACTGGCTTTTAAAATATATCATCTGGAATCACTCAGGATAAATATCTCCATATAAACAGGGTTATGGATGATACTGTATTGCTAATGACACTGTGATACTAATGACACCATGATAGTAATTGGAGTCAGTCTTGCCCTTCTCTTTACTCCACTCATTCAGTCTCCCCCATGCACTGATAGTCTGGAGATTGACTTCCAGCTTCGGGCTGCAAACTGACGCTTCCAAGTCATCTACAGGGAGCGTTTACAATAAAACCCTCCCCAAAACTCGGCTTATGTTTCCCGTTCGTCATGGCAGGACATAAACCTTCCGTCCAGACCTCATTTTCACGGCGCCATCCTCAGGACACTGCGATCAGAAATCAATATGGCTGCCGAGCAAAATACTTTAGTTTTGACAGTTTAGAAAAAATAATTAGGCATTTCCTGTTTAAGAAACCAAACCTTTCATGGGCCTACCCCACTCTGATTAGGGACTGACCTATGTCTTGGTGGGTTAGATTAACTGATAAAACAGATAATCAGCAGTAGTTTGGATCTTGTAGGGCCCGGTAAAGGCTATTTTTATCCTTTAATGGTTGTGGTGTTCCATATTTGAATATCCTTGGTGTTACACACACACTGTCCAGTCATCTAAGTCTCTCTCTCTGCAATATGAGAAGTTTAAAATGACCTTTGAGGTTTTGTTGCAACTTTGAGACTCTATATTGTTATGGCATAGTTTATAATCAGGGTTATGTTTGGTATAAAATCTGATTTTTAGGAGAAAAAAGTAGAAATAGACAGGATGTCGGAGTTTATGGCTGTGTACAAGTGTTTACTGTGCACAGTGGTATTGGGTCTTTTAAAGTGCATAATCTTCTGTGTAAATAGATTTCTGTAGTGAGGCAGGACAGTGTGTTTGAGATGGCTAATGAAGGAACTTCAGGCCGTAGCGTTAGCTACTGCAGCCTTACAACATAGAATGTTGTAAGGCTGCAACCAACAACTGCAGGATTCACCATAAAACTGAAGTACTCACCAACAACTGCAGTTTTTACCAAAGAATGCTGTATTCACCAACAATTGCAGGATTCACCATAAAACTGAAGTGCTCACCAACAAATGCAGTACTCACAACAACTGCAGTATTCATCAACAACTGCAGTATTCATCAACAACCTCGGTATTCACAAACAATTGCAACATGTATCGGTGGAAAACATTTTGCGAAATACATCTCTGGTTTAGGAAAAATAAGCAGCACTGCTTCAACAGTCTATTGAAGGGAGGCAAAATGTCTGCCTAAGAGAACACTGGATAAATCTATATTGAAGAACTATAGACCTCTATTAAATCTCCCTTTTATAGCCGCAGATTATTGAGAAGATTGTCTTCAATCAACTCAGCAATTTTGTTGATTCACGCGGTCTCTTAGATAAATTTCAGTGAGCTTCCGACCTCACCACAGTACCAAAACAGCTCTGATAAAAGTTGAATGAAAAATGATATACGGCTGAATACTGATTCGGATAAAATAACAGTTCTGGTTCTGTTAGATCTCTGTGCCGCATTATGTAGATCATAGAACACTTCTGGACAGGCTGGATAATTGTGTAGGACTCTCCGGGACAGTCTTAAATTGGTTCAGGTCTTATTTAGATGGCCGGAGTTACTTTGTCACCATTGGCAATCATGAATCTGATAGGGTGGCTATGACATGCGAAGTTCCCCATGGATCAGTTCTCGGGCCTCTTCTGTTCAATCTCTAAATGCTACCTCCGGGCCAAATTCTACAGAACAACAACATCCTATAGCTATGCAGATGATACTCAAATATACAGCTCTGGAAAAAATTAAGACACCACTGCAAAATGATCAGTTTCTCTGGTTTTACTATTCAGAGCTATGTGTTTGAATAAAATGAACAGTTTTGTTTTATTCTATAAACTACTGACAACATTACTCCAAAATTCCAAATAAAAATATTGTCATTTAGAGTATTTATTTGTAGAAAATAACAACTGATCAAAATAACCAAAAAAGATGCATTGTTTTCAGACCTCAAATAATGCAAAGAATACAAATTCATATACATTTTTCAACAACAAAATACTAATGTTTTAACTCAGGAAGAGTTCAGAAATCAATATTTGGTGGAATAACCCTCATTTTTAATCACAGCTTTCATGTGTCTTGGCATGCTCTCTACCAGTCGGTCACATTGCTGTTGGGTGACTTTATGCCACTCCTGGCACAAAAATTCAAGTAGCTCGGCTTTGTTTGATGGCTTGTGACCACCAATCTTCCTTTTGATCAAATTCCAGAGGTTTTCAATGGGGTTCAGGTCTGGAGATTGGGCTGGCCATGACAGGGTCTTGATCTGGTGGTCCTCCATCCACACCTTGATTGACCTGGCTGTGTGGCATGGACCATTGTCCTGCTGGAAAAAACAATTCTCAGAGTTGGGGAACATTGTCAGAGCAGAAGGAAGCAGGTATTCTTCCAGGATAACCTTGTACTTGGCTTGATTCATGTGTCCTTCACAAAGACAAATCTGCCCGATTCCAGCCTTGCTAAAGCATCCCCAGATCATCCCCGATCCTCCACCAAATTTCGCAGTGAGTGCTAGACACTGTGGCTTGTAGACCTCTCCAGGTCTCCGTCTAACCACTAGATAACCAGGAGTCGGGCAAAGACTCACTTTGTCACTGTATAGAGCACATAAATACTTGGATGAACCAAAATTTACTACAATTAAACCAAGATAAAACAGAGATTATTGTGTTTGGCAACAAAAATTAGAGAACTATTATTAGTAAAGAGCTGGATTATTGAGGTTAAGGTTAGGCTAATGTTAGGATTAGGTAAAGGTTAGGGTTAGTGTTAGGGTTGAGGTTAGAGTTAGGCTAATTTAAGGATTAGGCTAATGTTAGGGTTAGGTTAAGGTTAGGATTAGTGTTAGGGTTAGGGAACTTGGAATTTTGTTTTTGCATTCCCACATGTTTAGTAATACTGGACTGAGTGTGTGTGTGTGTGTGGGTTGTCAAGGTGACGAACAGCAAGGCAGAGGCTTGAGTGTGTCAGTGAGCCAGATGATACAGAAGGTAAGACTTAATAGAATTAATTCCATACTAAAGTAAAAGCCAAAATACATCTAATGGAAAATGACTCGAGTGAAATTCACCCGGTTAAATATAACTTGAGTAATGGCTTAAAGCACACGTTTTTATAATACTTAAGTATGATTCCAAAAATGCACGTAATTTGTTTTGAAAAGTAATAAAGTCTTGAAATATGAATAGCAATGTTTTTCTTGCATATTTTCTTTACATCAACATCGGTAGAATCAGATGACAGACACGCACACACACACACACACACACACAAACACACACACACACACACACACACACACACACACACACACACACTGAGAGGTCCCGTGTCTGGGTGACAGACAGGAAACATTTTTGTGACCAAACTCTGGACCCAACCCTCTCATGACCTGCCACAACCTCTCACCTCTGAACCTTCATCCTCATGTTCTTTATTCCATGCACCTTTTGTTTTTGACCCCATCGCAAAAATAACAACAAAGAATCATAGGATATGCTCAGAGATGGACGAGGTAACCACAACACTTCTCTTCCTCGTTTAATTTTGCATCAGATGGACCTGCTTGGTTTTCAGTGGTGTATAACCGGAGTGTAATATATTTTTCATCCCCTATCTTTTGGTGGGTTTTCCCCAGAAACAAGTGTGCAACGGTGATATTCTTCCCCAGTGCAGAGTTGTGTAACGGTGATATTCTTCCCCAGTGTACAGTTATGCGATGGCTGCACACACTGTTGGAGAATCATTTTAATCTCAGATTCCTCGTCAGCCATCTAAAATTCTCCTGAGAGAGAAAGAGGGAGTCTCTTTGCTGCATGAGTACGGGAAGGCAGCTCCCCCACAGCGCCCACAAGCATGGAACCAGGTTACCCTGCAGAGATAGGAAGGCAGCTCCCCCACAGCGCCCACAAGCATGGAACCAGGTTACCCTGCAGAGATAGGAAGGCAGCTCCCCGTCAGCCAGTTGCAGCTCCTCTATGTCCTGTCACACCATGGGTGGAACAAAGGTTATCCCACTAAGATTGGAAAGCAGAGAACCCTGCCCACTTTCTGAAAACCTCTACAACCTTTTTGAAGTGGAGTGTCTGAAATAACTGTAGGTTGCTCTCTGTGACAGCGGCTGCCTAATTACTAAAATGTAAAATGTAAAGAACCAGAAAGAATGTGAAAGAGAACGAGAGAAAAAGTTTGTGTGTGTGTGTTTATGTTTCCCACCCCGTTCCTCCGTCTAAATGCAATATTAGAAGATGCAAAATTAGTCACTCACAGCGCTGGCAACAGTCCCGGGAAATAAAACCATGGCAACTGACCAGGCAAGCATCACCATGGGAAATAAGCAGACTGGGCAGGAAGCAGGGAGGAGGGGCCTGTAGGCAGGCAGGATGGGCCGGTAAACAGGGAGGCGGGGCCTGTGGACTGGATTGTTCTTCCCACACTGACTCTTTACATTGTGTTAGCCAAATGTGTTAATGCATTGAAGAGTCAGTGGTTACAGTGTAGGCTGAGGGCCAATCTGATAGGAAGAGAGAAAGGGAGTGTGAAAGAGGGAGAGAGGGAGAATGGGTGAGAGAGAGCGAGGATAAAGGGAGGGAGAAAGTGCTGAGAGAGGCAGGATGGATAGTTAGAGAAAGACGGCGAGACAAAGATAAAGACAGGAAAAGAGAAAGAGAGGTAACGAGAGAGAAGGGAGTGATAGAGGGATGCAGATCGCTTAGGCAAGTTAGACTAATAAGGTGTTACTGAACGGGAGAACTGTTGTGAGACGAGAGCTGGTTTTATTTGCAATGAAGAGACAGCTGGTTTGAGATCACAGCTGGTTGTACTGGTAATGAATGGAGACAGCTTGTTTGAAATGAAGACTGGTTTTACTGGCAATGAAGGGGCACAGCTGGATCATAGGATCACAGCTGATTTTATTGCTTATTAAGGGAAAACTGGTATGAGATGACAACTGGTTTTAATTTCATTTTTTCCTCATGCCTTCCTAAAGTAAACAAATGTTTTCTATAAAAATAAAGCCCATTGTGCTTGAATGTAATTAAGGGGGAGGAAACCTGTGAACTCATAAGCCTTTGAAAAGATTATGCAATGTTTCTTAAGAATTTCAGATTTTGTATTTAATAGTATGTTCTTTTTTACTTCAGTTATTTCTTATATCCTGCTTGTTTTCTTCTTGCAAGGGCACAGGAGCCGGGGGGACGGAGGGGACATGTCCTCCTCAATATTACAAACGGGTTAAAGTTTCCCCTCAATCATTTTTGTTTTGTTTTTGTGTAATACTTTCTTTTTTTTAAATGACGTGTTGGAACATGTCGCGTCCCTGTCGCAACAGAATCCGACATTCCCATTCATTCTTTCATGACGAGCAGTGGGTGAAGGCTGGCTAATAAGTTTTGTTTTCACAATGAGTATAACATCTATAAACGTCAATACATTTTCATAGCTATAGATCGAACAAACGTGATAAAATATAAGCTTTCTTTTGGCTAAAAAAATTGATAAGACATAGTTAGCTAGCTATCTTTATTTTCATCTGACAAACATTACAGTAGCTTGCTTGATAACACTGATTAGTTCCTATGGCAGTGTGAAAAAGTGATAGTGAATGATTTGAAAGGAAGAATGGAAGAACTGCTAAAATGTTTTGGACAATCTCTGTCTTAGTCTTCACCATAGGGTCTGCAAGTAGCTAGCTAAGAAATGGACGAGCAACCACCAGTCAAGAATGAAGCGTAAGTAGCTAAGGTTCTTGGAAACAATCTTTACACCACAGCTGGCAATTTGTTTTCATCAGTTTAAAGGTTTTGAATCATTTATAGCCATGGGTCCTAAAAGTGTGTTCAATATTTTAAGAATTTGTTTTACCCTATGATGATCATGGCAGGAAAGTGATAGACATAAAGAAACAGGTAAGGAGGGAGAGAAAGAGGCCACAAACCAACAGGGAAATCATTGATTAGTGCCACACCACGATACAGTAGACTGTTGATCTGTCATCATGTAAATCAGAGTCATTGAATAGGATCTCTGATAAAAGGACACCATCTGAATTTAGGGGTGTACTGTATGCGCTTACTTCATGCAGGAGAGAGGCAGTCATAACAATAATACTGGTCGAAATGCAGACAGAGCGAGGGAGGGCGAGAGGCTACAAATCAACAGGTAAGATCCTGAGAAGTATTAATTCAAGGCGTCTATAGGAGCAGATTGGAAAACTTAAAGCTGGACTAAACATGCCTGACTGAGATTTTACCAACATCATTGTAGTATTAGTCATTTTAAATATTCACTCTTGTTACATTATCATCTATCTGAAATACCTTTCCAACTGAAAAGTCCCACCATGCACTCTGGATACATTATCATGTATCTGAAATACCTTTCCAAATTAAAAGTCCCACCATGCACTCTGGATACATTATCATGTATCTGAAATACCGTTCCAACTGAAAAGTCCCACCATGCACTCTGGATACATTATCATATATCTGAAATACCTTTCCAACTGAAAAGTCCCACCATGCACTCTGGTTACATTATCATCTATCTGAAATACCTTTCCAGCTGAAAAGTCCCACCATGCACTCTGGTTACATTATCATCTATCTGAAATACCTTTCCAGCTGAAAAGTCATCACCTCTCTATGAAAATACATAGAACTACATAAATACTTTGGTGAATACTTTAACATTCTACTGTAGTCAAATTTGTCCCCCCCCAATATCAGAGTCACTCCTACTCTGAGTGACTCTTCTTGCTTTGTAAATTTAAGAAAATACTTTAACAATAAACCCCTTTATATATAAATGGAATTCAGACAGGGATACAGAAGGGAAAGAAAGGGAGAGAAATATGAACATCAGGGAAATGGAAGAGAGACAGATAAATAGTGACAGAAAGACAGAAAAAGAGAACGAAACATTTGGGATGTACGGTTGCTGAAGCCAATTGCATTGCATCACCTACTTTTCTTCCTGACTGTGGAAAAAATCAGGTGACAGAAAAGATGGAGAGACAGAGGTAGAGAGAAAAAGAGAGAGAAAAGGAGAGAGAAAATGAAAGAGTCATGATGTAGGTGTTGGCGGACAGCCTAATGGGGGGAGAGGGAGAGAGGGAGAGTCCTGTGTTGGGCTGGGGCCGGAGAGGGGTGAGGGCGAGAGAGAAGGGGTGACGGCAAGGTGGAGAGGGAGGGGTGGAGGCAGAGTTCTGTGTTGTGCTGAGTCCTGAGAGGGGAAGAGGAGGAGGGAGGGGGGAGGTTGGTACTGAATATTGGTGCAGGGCTCCTTTTACGGCCCCATTCCAGCAGATGAGCCACATCAATCTCAGACCCTCCCCAGTCTGCCTCCACCCAGACATACACACACACCCCCCCTCGTTCTGCCTCCACCCAGACACACACACAGAGACACCCACACACCGACACACATATATATATACACACACATACATGCACACACAAACACTCGCACATCCAAACACAGGCACACACGCATAAACACACAGGCAGACACACGCACCCAGAGGCGTGGTGGAAAGGAACATGCCCCAGACATGAGATATTGTCCAGAGGCCCTTAGAGGCTCCAGTCGCCCACAACCAAAAACATTGCCTCTTTCTCAGGCATGTTTGTGTGCAAGTGTGTCTGCGTGTCTGTACGGATGTGTTAGTGTGTGTGTGTGTGTGTGTGTGTGTGTGTGTCATCCAGATATATGTGTACTTGTGGGTATCAGGCATTTTTTGTCCGGTCCCAACAAAAGAAAATGTGATTTCGGCTGGGTTTAGGGTTAAGGTGAAGGGTTAGGTTTAGGGAAAAACATACAGTTGGGCATATTGTTAGAACTGAGGTTAGTTGTAGTTTTAGTCATTACAGGTTTAGGTTAGGATTGGGAGTTATGGCTAGGTTAAGTTAAGGTATGAAAGTTTAGTTGTTGATGTTAAAGTTAGGGTTACGATGTGGTGAGAGTTAGGCTAGAGAAGAAAGGCTTTTCTGTACCCACGAGGATAAATAAGTTATGTATATAGATAATAACACACATGAATATATGGGTGGAGAAACAACCAACAAGATTATACTTTTGTCTTCTGAACATAATGTTACTTCAGTTTTCATCAAATTATTGCCAGACAGTTTTAGTAAATTAAAAAATTGTTTTCTATTTATTTGAAGTACACACCATAGCCACAGTTTCCCAGGACACACACAAAGACAGACACGCGTGGGCACGAACGCAAATGTGAACGCAAACACACACACACACACACACACACACACACACAAAAACAAATAGCCAGCGGCTACACTGGTGGAGGTGACATTGTGACATTGTGACATTGCTAGCTGAAAGGTCCAGTAAATGAAGTTGGTAAAAAACTGCCACTGATAGTGGCACATTTTAGAATTCCTCCTAGTTTTATGTATTCCATATTATTGTCGGGCTATAATGCTGTTTTCCATGTTATAGTCTGGCTATAAAGCTGTATTCCATATGATTGACTAGCTATAAAGCTGTATTCCATATTATTGTCTGTCTGTAAAGCTGTATTCCATATTATTGTCTGTCTGTAAAGCTGTATTCCATATTATTGTATGTCTGTAAAGCTTTATTCCATATTATTTTATGTCTGTAAAGCTGTATTCCATATTATTGTCTGTAAAGCTGTATTTCATATTATTGTCTGTCTGTAAAGTTGTATTTCATATTATTGTATATCTGTAAAGCTGTATTCCATATTATTGTCTGTCTGTAAAGCTGTATTCCATATTATTGTATGTCTGTAAAGCTGTATTCCATATTATTGTGTGTCCGTAAAGCTGTATTCCATATTATTGTCTGCCTGTAATGATTTATTCCACATTATTGTCTGTAAAGCTGCATTCCAAATATTTGTCTGTCTGTAAAGCTGTATTTCATATTACTGTCTGTCTGTAAAGCTATATTTCATATTACTGTCTGTCTGTAAAGCTGTATTTCATATTATTGTCTGTCTGTAAAGCTGTATTTCATATTACTATCTGTCTGTAAAGCTGTATTTCATATTACTGTCTGTCTGTAAAGCTGTATTCTATGTCAGTGTCTGTGAAACTGTAATCCACATTAGTGTCAGTAACGCTGTATTCCATGTTAGTGTCTGTGAAGCTGTAATCCATATCGGTGTCTGTGAAGCTGTAATCCATATTGGTGTCTGTGAAGCTGTAATCCATATTGGTGTCTGTGAAGCTGTGATCCATATTGGTGTCTGTGAAGCTGTAATCCAAATTGGTGTCTGTGAAGCTGTGATCTTTATTGGTGTCTGTGAAGCTGTAATCCATATTGGTGTCTGTGAAGCTGTGATCCTTATTGGTGTCTGTGAAGCTGTGATCCATATTGGTGTCTGTGAAGCCTGGGCCTAGCAGGGAAGAGGACTCCTCCCCACGGATGCCCAGTGGCTTTGTCGATCTGTTATAAATCACTGTAGTGGCAGAGCTCCTTTTGGACCAGATGAGTTGACCCGGGGCATAATATCGATGATAGTCTATTTTGGCCACTTTGAAAAAAAGAACATGTCCAGGGTGGAAGACCCTCTGCAAATCCAAGACAGGCATGTTGGAACTATGGAAAGATAAAGGTTACCTTATGCCTCCACAAGAAAGTGACAGGCATAGATGTGAGCACACCACGTTCACGCCACGTTCAACTGCGTGAGGGAATTGTTTCAAAACACAATGTGACTGAGGAGCACTGAAGGCTTCAGGCAAGTGGTTCTGGTCTATTCCAGAAGAATCTGTCACTGGAACCACACTTCCTGTTGGACACTTACATACACGCACATTACACACACACACATACATTTACAATTATACATGCACACACACACACACACACACACAAACACACACACACACACACGTTTGTTTTTATATCCTCATGGGGACCTGAAAAACAAAATTGCATGCTCCCTTGCCCTAATCTTAACCCTAAACCTAACCCTAACCCTAATCTAAACCTAACCCTAACTTTAACCTCAATAATGTAACATTTATGCCTAAAATTTACCTAGATCTAATGCCTAACATTAACCCTAAACTTAACCAACAACACCTGGACCTTAAAGAACTCCCAACTCTAACTCTAAAATTTATTGTAAGTTTGACCCTAAACCTAAACCCTGAGCCGGAAATTGACTTTCCCCTCATGGGGCCCTCAAAAATGTCCCCACGAGGCATGTTTTTCAGGTTTTACTATACTTTTACATTTTGTCCCCACGAGGATATAAAAACAAGCACACACACACACACACACACACACACACACACACACACACACACGCACATTATCATGCCCTTACACACACCAAGCGTGGGAGATGGCGTTTTCAAGCTTCTGGTCCAAATCCGAGCTGGCTTTATCTCTGCTTCAGAATGAATATGGTTAATTGTGCTCTAATGATTGCTGAGGGTGCCGAGAGCATGCCTCCAGAGAGTTAAAAATAATAACAGTCAGATTGTACCTAAGGTAGACCGAGGGGTCAACACCGTGGCAAATTAACCATATGTATTTTCATTAACACATTGAACGTGACACCTACTGCTAATGAATCATTACATGAATAATTTTGTTAAACAGCCCTCAAGCAAGGTCCTTGGATACTAGTGTGACACTTGTTTGTTCAGTTCTCCCATCCACAGTGGCCGAACGACAGAACCCGCGGCTCTCCAACCTCTGGTTGCCAAAAATAACTGACATGCTCTGCTAATGCTATTCCTCTGGTCGCCGATCCCTGCTAGATTTTAGAGGGCTGGCCTGTGAACTCTACCAATGAGATCCCCGGCAGGACTCAAATGAAACGAGACATTTGTCCAAATCCCTGGAACATTGATAAGCCTTCAAAAGCAAAGAGCACTGGGAACAGAGCGGGTTCTGGGAGCAGAGAGGGTTCTGGGAGCAGAGAGAGTTCTGGGAACAGAAAGCGTTCTGGGAGCAGAGAGGGTTCTGGGAGTTCACTGAAGGTAGAGAGGGTTCTGGGGACAGAGAGGGTTCTGGAAGCAGAGAGGGTTCTGGGAGCAGAGAGAGTTCTGGGAACAGAGCGGGCTCTGGGAGCAGAGAGGGTTCTGGGAGTTCACTGAAGGTAGAGAGTGTTCTGGGGACAGAGAGGGTTCTGGAAGCAGAGAGGGTTCTGGGAGCAGAGAGAGTTCTGGGAACAGAAAGCGTTCTGGGAGCAGAGAGGGTTCTGGGAACAGAAAGCGTTCTGGGAGCAGAGAGGATTCTGGGGAGTGCTTTGGGAACAGAGAGGGTTCTGGGAGCAGAGAGGGTTCTGGGGAGTGCATTGGGAACAGAAAGGGTTCTGGGAGCAGAGACGGTTCTGGGAACAGAGAGGGTTATGGGAACAGAAAGGGTTCTGGGAGCGGAGAGGGTTCTGGGAGCAGAGAGGGTTCTGGGAGCAGAGAGGGTTCTGGGGATGGCAGATGGTTGTTATATGCAGACTCTGGCCCTAAGCGTTGAGTGCTCTATCAGCAGCCTTTCCAAACCTTAACCTGAAACCCACTCAGAGGTAATCCCTAAAGATAACATTATTCCAAACCTGAACTCTTCGCTTTACCAGTATGAATAGTTAATATTAAGAGTTGACCGGATCACACAAGTTTTGTTTTTCACAGATTTGAGGTAACAATATCTTATTAACGGAAACCTGTCACCCCTGGATGACTGTGGGGGGGGAGGGAACGAGAATTTGTAACATATTCATATCAGTAAACGTTTATCAAACATCAGATTTTACAGTACATCTTTGTACTGTACAGTACATCATTATTTGCTTCTCCTACTCCACTGATAGGACAGACAGGGAATAAAAACTGATTGGAGCCTGGCGGCTCTCTGTAATAACTGAAATGGAGTGAATGGAATCAAGGGAAACGGAGTGTTTGATATTGTTCTAGGTATTCCATCACACACATTACTCAGAGCCGGTCCTCCCCATTTAAGGCCTTACCAGCCACCTGAGTGGAGAAAAGTTGTGCTCTAATTTCCGATTTCAGGCGCGGCCTTTCTCTCATCCCTGGCTGACTCGCAAGCCATCTGAGAGAAAATCTAATATTTTGTTTTGAGCTTCACTAATTTCAGCGATTTTTACTCCCTTAATGGCGTCAGTATTGATTGGATGTTTAATGGCAGGCCCATATATTTGATGCTGCTCATTTGGAGCTGAAGTGAGTAATAGCACTATAAAACCACCTTCCTCCTCTGTCAAAGGAAGGGAACTGGGATGGATACAACAGAATGGGGGGTGACTGCATGAGAAAGAAGGAAAAGAGAGGCTAGCTTTTAATTTACTGACCACAAGGGAAACGAGGGCAGAAAGGCAAAAAATTTGAAGCACTAATAACTGAAGTGATTACCCAGAAATAAAAATATTTTAAACTGACACAAAATCTTAGCTTTTTATAATAACAAAATTTACAACACAGTTGGCCAGACAAACCAAACTACACACCTTCCCTGCTCCTTCCAATACTCTCGTCTTCTCTCCTTCCATCTCTCTCTTCTCTTCATTCATCTGTCTCTCCTTCTCCCCCTCATCTCTCTCTTATTCTCTCTCTTTATCTCTCTCCTTCCACATTGTCTTTCTATCCCTACCTCCATCAATCTGTTTCCTTCTTTTCCTTTATCTATCTCTTCTTCCCTTCCTCCCTCTATCTCTCGTTCTCTACTACCATCTCTTTCTCTTCTTCTCTCCATCTGTCTTTCTTTTCTGCCTCCATCTCTCCATCTGTTCCGTTATCCCTCTCTCCGTCTCTATTTCCCTCTCATTTTCTCCCTCCATCTTCCTTCTCTCCCTGTCCACTTCCCTCCATCTCCCTCCCTCTCTCTCGTCCAGGTCATCAGCGTCCGAACCACAGCAAAGGGGCCGTCCTCGTCATTGGGTCGGTGGGTTGCCGCGGTGACCTTGGCTGTGACATCATGCAGCGGCAGGAAAGCGATGAAGCCATTAGGCTGAGGCGAGGCCGTACCATAAATCACAGCCTTTCCAATAAGCTGCCTTAATGGTCATCCATCACTGTGTGCGTGTGTGTGTGTGTGTGTGTGTGTGTGTGTGTGGACGTTGGGGAACAGATAGGAACACACTGCAAAGCAAGAAGAGGAGGAGAGAAAGGCGGGGTGGAGGGGTCCAGTGGAGAATTGGTTTCCACATTTGCCAAAGTCCTCCAAACTGGAGAGGGGCAGGGTTGGGCTGCCGGGGTAGGGCTGGCAGGGTAGGGCTGGCAGGGTAGGGCTGGCAGGGTAGGGCTGCCGGGGTTGGGCTGGCAGGGTAGGGCTGGCAGGGTAGGGCTGCCAGGGTAGGGCTGGCTGGGTAGGGCTGACAGGGTAGGGCTGGCTGGGTAGGGCTGGCAGGGTAGGGCTGGCAGGGTAGGGCTGCCGGGGTAGGGCTGCCAGGGTAGGGCTGGCTGGGTAGGGCTGACAGGGTAGGGCTGGCAGGGTACACACCAAGGAAGTTAGGCTTTGCAGCATTGTCAGAGACAGAATGACTGATTGTTCACCTTGTCTGCTGAGATTCAATCCAGCAACCTCTCAAAGCTGAAGAATTCACAAATTGACAAACATCCAATTGAGTCTGCATGCAGAATTCGGCAAAATTATTGCCTGACTATTGTTAGGGTATACTAAGAGCATTCATAGAGTATTCTCAGAGTATCCACAGAGTATTGTCAGAGTATTTACAGATTATTCACAGAGTAGTGTATAATACAAAACCCCATTAAATGCATGCAGAACAGAATAAGGAATACACAGACGAATATCCAAAACAACCCGTTACACTTCACTTCCACCAAAAGGAAAGTGATTAATAAACTTTCCATTACAAAGGGGGTTTAAAGTTGAACGTTTATGAATTTACTGCATTTGTATACTAGTTTAACTCCCAAATGCTACTTGAAAAATGGAAAAAAAACAAGCAAAAAATAACGATATGATTTTAATGTCAATAGTAGAAAGATACAGTTAGGTCAGGAAATGACTTGAGGGTATTCGCAACCAAATTGGAGGAAGGGGTTGGGAATTATAGTTTTAATATGTAGCCCCCTCTTTTTCAATGGACCAAAAGTAATTGAACAATTGACTCAAAAGCTGTTTCATGGACAGGTGTGGGCTATTCCTTTGTAATTTCTTCATCAATTAACCCTTAAGTTATGTTAGGGTCAAATTGACCAGTTTTAAGACTGTGATTTGTCTGAAATACCATTTAGGTTATTTTGATCTGTATGAAACTTGATGATATCCTCAATATTGTCTTTATGAACATATAAAATGAAAGGTGACCAAATTTAACAGTTTCAAGGGCCTCTAAAAAAAAGAGTTACATTCGTAATGTTAGGGTCAAAATGACCCGGTGGTGGAGAATAGATGAAAATGCTTGTTCAAAATCCTGCTGAGTACAGATATCGAGTGGAAACTATACCTTACTACATGTCTCCTCAACACACACACACACACACATACTGCACAAACAAACCATGCTTGGCATTGTCAGTGTTTGTTGCAGTACTTCTACCAGGTCATATGAGGTGAAGGATTGTCACATGTTAGAGATACACCAATCAACCAATAACATTATAACAACCTGCCTAATATTGTGTAGGTCCCCCTTTTGGGTCCCCCATCCACATGAATGGCAGGACCCAAGGTTTCCCAGCAGAACATTGCCCAAAGCATCACATTGCCTCCGCCGGCTTGCCTCCTTCCCATAGTGCATCCTGGTGCCATGTGTTCTCCAGGTAAGCGACACACGCACCCGGCCATCCACGTGATGTAAAAGAAAACATGATTCATCAGACCAGGCCACCTTCTTCCATTGCTCCGTGGTCCAGTTCTGATGCTCACTTACCCATTGTCGGCAGGGGTTAGCATAGGCACCCTGACTGGTCTGCGGCTACGCAGCCCCATACGCAACAAACTGTGATGCACTGTGTGTTCTGACACCTTCCTATCAGTACCAGCATTAACTTTTTACAGCAATTTGAGCTACAGTAGCTCGTCCGTTGGATCGGACCACACGGGCCAGCCTTCGCTCCCCACGAGCCTTGGCTGCCCATGACCCTGTCGCCGGTTCACCGCTTGTCCTTCCTTGGACCACTTTTGATAGGTACTGACCACTGCAGACCGGAACACCCCACAAGGTCTGCAGTTTTGGAGATGCTCTGACCCAGTCGTCTAGCCATCAGAATTTGGCCCTTGTCAAAGTTACTCAGATCCTTACGCTTGCCCATTTTTCCTGCATCTAACACATCAATTTTGAGGACAGAATGTTCACTTGCTGCCTAATATATCCCACCCACTGACAGGTGCCATGATAATGAGATTATCAGTGTTATGCACTTCACCTGTCAGTGGTCAAAATGTTATGGCCGATCGGTGTATTTCACCCACTGAGACCCTTTTTTAATGTCTAACATCACACACTAAAAGTTAAATCACCCCTCACCTTTCACAAACACAAGCTATTATTATCTTTGTTATTATTGCAACTGAACTTTTCTCGCGGGAAAGACTTTGTTGTGTAGCGGATGGGAGGACCCATATATTTCATACAGTATATTCTCTAGAGGAGTTCACCTAGATAACTGTGACACAAGACCAGCATGTTGTGTGAGAGACAAACAGCACGTGGCGTGAGAGCCTTCCCAGAAACCTCTCCTCTGTGAACATCGTCATGGCTTACTGTGCAGAGATGACCAGCCCTGCTCCATCTGATTCCCTAACTTTCCATGTGTGTGTAACATGTTTTGACCCGAAACATTGATGTTGTCACTATGATCATAATATCTAGACATTATTAAGCAGAACATTGCCTAGAAAATTAAAAAGTACTGGTCAGTTTTGCCCATCATAGCAAATAGAAATTTTGGGGTAAAAAACGAGTGTTCATCAATAAGGTAAATGTGGTCTAAATGGACTTTATCATAAAATAAAACTAGTAAATGTTATAATTTATATGAGTAATGAGTTGGTTATGGATGTCAAACACATTTGTTTGCAGCCAAAATATTAATAGTGAGTACTGGGTAGTGAATTAACACCCTGGTTCAATTTGACCCACTAACGTAATGAGTGTAACCAAAATGTTAACATAACACAAGGGTTAAGCTGTTTGGAAGCTGTTGCTGTGAACCCACAAAATGCTGTCAAAGGAGCTCTCATTGCAAGTGAAACAGGCCATCCTTATGCTGCAAAAAAAATCCACCAGAGAGATAGCAGGTACATTAGGTGTGGCCAAATCAACAGTTTGGTATATTCTGAGAAAAAAGAATGCACTGGTGAGCTCTGCAACACAAAAAGGCCTGGACGTCCACGGAAGACAACAGTGGTGGATGATCATAGGATCCTTTCCAAAGAAAAGCCCTTTCACAACATCCAGCCAAGTGAAGAACACTCTCCAGGAGATAGGCATATCATTATACAAGTCAACAATAAAGAGAAGACTTCACGAGAGCAAATACAGAGGGTTCACCACAAGGTGCAAACCATTCATAAGCCTCAAGAATAGGAAGGCCAGATAAGACTTTTCCAAAAAACATCTAAAAAAGCCAGCCCAGTTCTGGAACTGCATTCTTTGGACAGATGGAACGAAGATCCACATGTAGTAGAATGATGGGAAGAAAAAAGTGTGGAGAAGGCTTGGAACGGCTCATGATCCGAAGCATACCACATCATCTGTAAAACATGGTGGAGACAGTGTGATGGAATGGGCATGCATGGCTTCCATTGGCACTGGGTCACTAGTGTTTATTGATGACGTAACAGAAGACAGAAGCAGCCGGATGAATTCTGAAGTGTATAGGGATATATTGTCTGCTCAGATTCAATCAAATTCAATTAAGTTGATTGGACGGTGCTTCACTTTACCGATGGACAATGACCTAAAACATACTGCGAAAGCAGCCCAGGAGTTTTTAATGGCAAAAAGTGGAATATTCTGCAATGGCTGAGTCAATCACCTGATCTCAACCAGATTGAGCATGCATTTCACTTGCTGAAGATAAAACTTAATGCAGAAAGACCCACGAACAAACAATAACTTAAGACACCAACAGTAAAGTCCTGGCAAAGCATCACAAAGGAGGAAACCCAACGTTTGGTGATATCCATGCGTTCCAGACTTCAAGCAGTCATTGCCTGCAAAGGATTCTCAACAAAGGATTGTGTTCATTTGTCCAAATACATTTGAGCCCCTGAAATAAGGGGACTGTGTATGAAAACGGTTGCAATTCCTAAACGTTTCATATGATATTTTTGTTCAACCCCTTGAATTAAAGTTGAAAGTCTGCACTTCAATTCCATCTTGGTTATTTAATTTCAAATACATTGTGGTGGCTTACAGAGCCAAAATTATGAAAATTGTATCAGTGTCCAAATATACTGTATACATTGGAATGTAATAGCATCAATGACCAAGCAGTCAGTTACCATGATGAATTGCATGAAATCATCATTACACACACATTTCTTTGCTAAAATTTCACATTTGTTTACTCATGCATCTTTAATCAAACTATGACAAAACTAATGTCTCTGTCTCTTTTTCAGTCCGTTTGTCTCTCCCTCTTGTCTCTTTCTCAGTCCGTCTGTCTCTCCGTGTCTCTCTCACTGTCTCTCTTTCTCTGACTCTCTCCAATTCTCTATCAATATCACACTCCTCTTTCCTTACATTTGTCAGTCCGTCTATCTCTCTCTTTCTGTCTTTTGTTCTGTTTCCCTCTTTCAATGGTGTCTTAAAAAGAGTCGAAAAAAACTGCAATCCAATTGTTTTTACAGTTTCAACAATGACAGCTACTGATTAATAAACATGGCCACAAATTTACGACAAATTCTGGATATTGTAGTTCGCTTACAACCAGGAAATGTAGACAGCTAATTTGTACCAGTGAATTGCATAGTTGCTTGTATTTGCGTTGCATGAGGAAAATGTATATATTTGACATTAATACCATATTAATGGACATCAGATTAATAGATCGTTTTAGAGCTGAATGGCTGGTGGCTTGCTGGCTGGTTGGTTGTCTGGTTTTCAGATTGGCTGTTTGGTTGATTTTTTGACTGGCTGGTTGGTAGGCTGCAGAGAGGCAGACATGATATTCATGATGTCATATTAGTGTGTATTGTAATTCACAAATGGATGACATAAGGGCAGCATTTCTCCTTCTGGATAAAGGAGAAACTCTGGAGTTTCTCCAAGCTGGAAATCACACTTTCCCTTGAGTGGACCTGCCTAAAAACCTTGTGGGGACTGATTTGTCTGATTTTTCTATCTTTGCGGGGACATCGGGTACATAGACCTGCATCATACTCAAGTCACACACACACACACACACACACACACACACACACACACACACACACACACACACACACACACACACACACACACACACACACACACACACACACACACACACACACACAAACACACACACACACACACACACACACACAGACACACAGACACACACACACAAACACATTCTCACACACACACACAGTTGCTAATTCCAATTAATTCCAAAAGGCTTGCAATGTTTGCTGTGATGTGCTATCGATGTGATGCTCATTTCCATCATGTAATGTGTTACATGACATAATTAGTTATTCCCCACAAAGAACTCCAGCAGTGATAATTTCCTCTTTAATTATATTAGTCAACACCATTTCTTACATTTAAATAACCCTCCAAAATAACATCTCTTATCTCAGGAGATGCACACGCCAGTGATTCAATTAAAGATACAAAAAAGAGAGAGAGTGTAGAGAGAGAGGGAGAAAGAAAGGGAGGGAGAAGTCAGAAGAGAGGGATGGACGGACTGGTTGACTCCCTCCCTCTTCTTCCTCCCTCCCTCCTCCTCCTCCATTCTCCCTCCCTCTTTCACTTACACCGGCTATTAACTAAAACCTATTTTCCCCAGTTCAATCGTAATGTAACTCCTCATGTAACCGGGGTAACAGTGAGTCCAGTCAAGCCCAGCATGTAACCGGGGTGACAGTGAGTCCAGTCAAGCCCAGCATGTAACCGGGGTGACAGTGAGTCCAGTCAAGCCCAGCATGTAACCGGGGTAACAGTGAGTCCAGTCAAGCCCAGCATGTAACCGGGGTGACAGTGAGTCCAGTCGAGCCCAGCATGTAACCGGGGTGACAGTGAGTCCAGTCGAGCCCAGCACGTAACCGGGGTAACAGTGAGTCCAGTCGAGCCCAGCATGTAACAGGGGTAACAGTGAGTCCAGTCAAGCCCAGCAGTTCTCTCCCGACGCAGTGCCACCCCGCGGTCACATTCTGGACGCGTCCCACTTCGCGGTCATTGAGTTCCCCCAACCGTCTTCCTGCCGTGGTTCCGGATCTGGGCCTCCAAAAGCACACAGTGCAGACCATGTCTCTTTCAGGAGGACCCAACATGGCGTCCATAAATCAATAAGCTAGATGTAATCGGCGGTGTCCAGAGTGCAGTGGGCGAGGCTGTGGACCATAATGCAACTGGTTCCCCATTGTCATTCAGTCAGAGGCGGCGGCAAACAGGAGTCTAACCGGCACCTGATAAGAGCACTGCTCAGAGTGAGTCATAAATCACCAGGCAGGGACGGGCGCCCAATTGAACCCTATTCCCTAAGTAGTACGCTACTTTTAACTGGGGTCTCATAGGGCATTATGTAAGGGACAGGTTGGCATTTGGGACACATGGACTGTTATTCCACTGATTTCACAGACAGAGGAGCGGGGGAGGATGGAGGGTAAGGGAGGAGGAAGGGCTAGAGAGTGGTAGAAAACAAAGGAGAGGAAGAATGAGCCCGAGAGGAGAGAACTGGGAGAGAGAGAAGAGAGAGAATGGAAAGACAAGTGTTACGAGATTGACTTGGAATGAGAGAAAAACTGGTAGACGAGTGGCAGAAAAATTGTACTAAGGAGGAGGGGAGGGAAGAAGGGATGGATTAGAGATAAGAGGAGAGGAGGGTGAGAGGAGTAAGAGAAGAAGGGAAGAAGGGATGGATTAGAAATAAGAGGAGAGGAGGGGGAGAGGAGGAAGAGGAGATGGGAAGAAGGGATGGATTAGAGATAAGAGGAGAGGAGCTGGAGAGGAGGAAGAGGAGAAGGGAAGAAGGGATGGACAAAAGTAAAGGAGGAAAGGAGGTGAATATGAGAAAGTGGAGAAGAGGAGAGAATGGAGAGAGAAAAGAAGAGGATGGAAGCAGCTGAAGGAGAGAAGGAATGATAGATCTGCAATTTACTCCCCTATCTCATCTGGCAAGAAGTTGCTACAAACAAAGAGTTGACCTTCAGCTCAGCACAAAAAACACTTATCTATCCCAGAGAGCCATGATGCCTGTTTCTGTCTCTGCCTGTCTGTCTTTCAGTCTGTCTCTATGCACCTGTCCCTGTGTGGCTTTCTACTAGCACCTGTCTGGCTGTCTTCCTGTCTCAATGCACCTGTCTGTCTGTGGCTGTCTACCAGCACCTGTTTGTCTGTCTGTCTGTAGGACTGCACGTCAACTGAGAATTTAGTTGTGCAATAACCTTACTCTGGTGGAATACTGAGCAAAGGACGTTGAAAAGACGTTGAAAAGACACTAAAAAGACGTCTTTCAGGTTGAAAAGGTGTTGAATACAGTGGATATAAAAAGTCTACACACCCCTGTTAAAATGCCAGGTTCTTGTGATGTAAAGAATGAGACAAAGATAGATAATGTCAGAACTTTTTCCACCTTTAATGTGACCTATAACGTGAACAATTCAATTGAAAAACAAACTGAAATCTTTGAGGGGGAAAAAAAAAAAAAAAAAAAACTCACAATAACCTGGTTGCATAAGTGTGCACATCCTTAAACTAATACTTTGTTGAAGCACCTTTTAATTTTATTACAGCACTCAGTCTTTTTGGGTAGGAGTCTATTAGCATGGCACATCGTGACAAGGCAATATTTGCCCACTCTTCTTTGCAAAAGCGCTCCAAATCTGTCAGATTGCGAGGACATCTCCTGTGCACAGCCCTCTTCAGAACTTTCTCTTCATCTTCAGCTTTCTAACGGACGCCTCAAGGTTTTGTGCCAAAATTGCCTGGTATTTGGAACTGTTCATAATTCCCTCCACCCTGACTAAGGCCCCGGTTCCAGCTGAAGAAAAACAGCCCCAAAGCATGATGCTGCCACCACCATGCTTCACTGTGGGTATGGTGTTCTTTGGGTAATGTGCAGTATTGTTTTTGCGCCAAACATACCTTTTGGAACTATGGCCGAAAAGTTCAACCTTGGTTTCATCAGACCATAACACATTTTCCCACGTGCTTTTGGGGGACTTGATGTTTGTTTTTGCAAACTTCAGCCGGACTTGGATGTTTTTCTTTGTAAGAAAAGGCTTCCGACTTGCCACCCTACCCCATAGCCCATTCATATGAAGAATACGGGAGATTGTTGTCACATGTAGCACACAGCCAGTTCTTGACAGAAATTCCTGCAGTTCCTTTAATGTTGCTGTAGGCCTCTTGGAAGCCTCCTTGATCAGTTTTCTTCTCGTCTTTTCATCAATTTTGGTGGGACGTCCAGTTCTTGGTAATGTCTCTGTTGTGCCATATTTTCTCCACTTGATGATGACTGTCTTCACTGTGTTCCATGGTATATCTAATGCTTTGGAAATTCTTTTGTACCCTTCTCCTGACTGATATCTTTCAACAATGAGATCCCTCTGATGCTTTGGAAGCTCTCTGTGGACCATGGCTTTTGCTCTGAGATGTCAGGAACTAAGAAAATGTCAGGAAAATCCTACTAGAACAGCTGAACTTTATTTGTGATTAATCAGAGTCACTTTAAATGATGGCAGGTGTGTAATGACTTCTATTTCACATGAGTTTGAATGTGATTGGTTAATTCTGAACACAGCCACATCCCCAGTTATAAGAGGGTGTGCACACTTATGCAACCAGGTTATTGTAAGGTTTTTATTTTTCATTTTTCCCCCTCGAAGATTTCAATTCAATTGAATTGTTCACATTATAGGTCACATTAAAAGTGGAAAAAGTTCTGACATGATTTGTCTTTGTCTCATTCTTTTACATCACAAAAACCTGGCATTTTCACAGGGGTGTGTAGACTTTTTATATCCACTGTAGATGTTGAAAAGACATCTTTCAAATTATTTAGCTCAGTGCTTGAAGGCTGGTCAATTCAAGAAGAAGGTCAGTTTAGATGATTGAATTAAGTTCTTACCTCAACTATTATATTGTAATAGAACAGTTTCACTAAGCGTGTCATGGTGAGATCATCCAGGGATGGAGAGCCATTGAGGCCATGTTTGCTGTAGCTAGAACACCTTTACACCTCACACCCTAACAATTCCTCACTCCTGCTCATCCCTTCTCACTCCTTCTCAGCCATCCTCACCCCTCACACCTCCTCACACCTTCTCACTGCTCTGCACCTCTTCTCTACCCTCTCACACCTCCTAATCCCTCCTAACCCCCTCAAACCTCCTCACACCCGTCACCCGCCTCAACCTCGAGAATGTGGCAGCCGACTCAATCTGTCTTCTTGTGCCTTTATTCCTCTCTACACCCCACACACCTGACTGCAGCAGGGTAGGAACAGAGGGTATGATGGGAGAACGTCTCCGCTCAGAAATTATCCACACATTTTCGGGCCCCCCCACTCAGACCTTTCACAGTTACCGGCAACACTTTGGGTCATACAGCTCTGACCGACTCAGTGAGGGTCAATGTTGTATGTGTTTTTTAAAAACTTTTTTTTAACCCTGTTGAGACCAACACAGCTCTGCACAGTACCCATTACAATATCATAACTTTAATCATATAAAGACAAAATGACAAACACACGCAAGACAAAGAAAATACCCCTTCCTCATGAAATGTATGACTAATACGCAATGCCTTTACATTCTCTAATAGTAAAGGACAAGGAAAAGGGCCATGCTCAAGGGTACATCAACAGAGGATTAATCTGGTCAGCTCTGGAATTTGAACCAGTGACCTGCCTGAGAAGAAAACAGATGGCACAACATCTGTCTCATCTCACACACACACACACACACACATGAACACACACCCACATACACACAAACACCCACACCCACATACACACACACACACACACACGCACACACACACACACACACACACACACACACACACACACAGGGTATCTTTAGTGTGATAGAGGGAATGCAGGGTATTTTTAGTATGATAGAGGGAATACAGGGTATCTTTAGTGTGATAGAGGAAATGCAGGGTATCTTTAGTATGATAGAGGGAATGCAGGGTATCTTTAGTATGATAGAGGGAATGCAGGGTATCTTTAGTATGATAGAGGGAATGCAGGGTATCTTTAGTATGATAGAGGGAATGCAGGGTATCTTTAGTGTGATAGAGGGAATGCAGGGTATCTTTAGTATGATAGAAGGCAAGCAGGGTATCTTTAGTATGATAGAGGGAATGCAGGGTATCTTT
>JACXGI010008957.1:0-14057 GCA_016801175.1 Esox masquinongy
TGTGTGTGTGTGTGTGTGTGTGTGTGTGTGTGTGTGTGTGTGTGTGTGTGTGTGTGTGTGTGTGTGTGTGTGTGTGTGTGTGTGTGTGTGTTTGTGTGTACACAGTTAGGCCTGGAAATATTTGGACACTGACACAATTTCCATAATTTTGGCTCTGTACGGCATTATAGATCTGAAATGAAACAACCGAGATGCAATTGAAGTGCAGACTTTCAGATTTAATTTAAGGGGTTGAACAAAGATATCATATGAAACGTTTAGGAATTGCAACCATTTTCATACACAGTCCCCTTATTTCAGGGGCTCAAATGTAATTGGACAAATTAACACAATCATAAATAAAATGTTCATTTTTAATACCTTGTCAAGAATCCTTTGCAGGCAATGACTGCTTGAAGTCTGGAACGCATGGACATCATCAAGCGCTGGGTTTCCTCTGTGACGTTTTGCCAGGCCCTTACTTCAGCTGTCTTCAGTTGTTGTTTGTTCGTGGGTCTTTCTGCCTTACGTTTTGTCTTCAGCTAGTGAAATGCATCCTCGACTGGGTTGAGATCAGGTGATTGACTCAGCCATTGCAGAATATTCCACTTCTTTGCCTTAAAAAAAACTCCTGAGTTGCTTTCGCAGTATGTTTTGGGTCATTGTCCATCTGTAAGGTGAAGTGCCGTCCAATCACCTTTGCTGAATTTGGCTGAATCTGAGTAGACTATATATCCCTGTACACTTCAGAATTCATCCGGCTGCTCCTGTCTTCTGTCACATCATCAATAAAGACTAGTGGCCCAGTGCCATTGGAAACCATGCATGCCCATGGCATCACACTGCCTCCACCGTGTTTTACAGATGATGTGGTATGCTTCGGATCATGAGCCATTCCAAGCCTTCTCCATACTTTTTTCTTCCCATCATTCTGGTACAGGTTGACTTTAGTTTCATCTGTCCAAAGAATGTTGTTCCAGAACTGGGCTGGCTTTTTTAGATCCACCACCGTTGTCTTCCATGGACATCCAGGCTTTTTTGAGTTGTAGAGCTCACAAGTGCGTTCTATTTTTCCCATAATGTACCAAACTGTTGATTTGGCCACTCCTATAGTTCCTGCTATCTCTCTGATGGATTTTTTTTTTTGCAGCCTAAGGATGGCCTGTTTCACTTGCATTGAGAGCTCCTTTGACCGCATGTTGTGGAGTCACAGCAACAGCTTTCAAATGTGAATGCCACCCCTGAAACTCCAGACCTTTTACTCACTGAATTGATGAACAAATTACAAAGGAATAACCCACACCTGTCCATGAAACAGCTTTTGAGTCAATTGTCCATTTACTTTTGGTCCCTTGAAAAAGAGGTGGCTACATATTAAAGAGCTGTAATTCCTAAACCCTTCCTCCAATTTGGTTGTGAATACCCTAAAATTAAAGCTGAGAAACTGCACTTTAAGCCCATATTCATTATTTAACTGTAACTTACTTTAATGTACTTTGGTTAGCAGCCAAAATAACAAAACTTGTGTCGTCAGTGTCCATTTCCAGACCTAACTTTGTATATATATATATATATATATATATATATATATATATATATATATATATATATATACATACACACAGTTAAGCCCAAAAGTATTCATACCTATGCCAAATTTTGAGCCATAGTGAATTTTTATTTGACCAATAGGTTTCTTCTGGCTGGAAATGACATAAACAAGTGATAAAACACGGTAAGACATTGTGCTGGAGATACAAATGAATAACTTAACTATTTCTGTTTTTTTCACATTTTTACAAAAAGTGCCATATCCAACATTATTCATACCCCTTGAAATTGTTGCAAATTTTTGAGAAAATCCAAGTTTCTATACCATTTAATGGTATAATGGTCTTGTAATTTCCACTATGAGAGAGCATTCTAATCACCTATAAATTGAGAATAGCTGAACAGCAGTAGTTCTCTAGTCAGTTACTAGTCAACTGCAAGTCATGGCTAAGAAGGTAAATAGTTACGTCATTAATTTGTATATCCAGCACAATGTCTTACCGTGTTTTGTCACTTGTTTATGTCATTTCCAGCCAGAAGAAACCATTGGTCAAATAAAAATTTACTATGGCTCAAAAGTTGGCACGGGTATGAATACTTTTGGGCTTAACTGTGTGTGTGTATATATATATATATATATATATGTGTGTATGTCTGTGTTTGTCTGTGTGTGCCTGTGTGTGTGTGTGTGTGTGTGTGTGTGTGTGTGTGTGTGTGTGTGTGTGTGTGTGTTTGTGTGTGTGTGTGTGTCAATGAAAAGAAAATCAGACAAAATATTTAATTAACTATTTAGTTTTTTGTGCTACGAAAAATGACTTCAAAAAGGTAGTTAAAAAGCTATTCTAAGTGTGAATGTTACCCCTAACAACACAATGGTGTGAGCATACACCACTTATAAAAAATATTAATTGATTAGCCAGCTAAAACTCTTCTGAAGGATTATTATGGATGTTTGGATTAGCATGGATTATCGCAGCCCAAAATCCTTACATGCAGATATTTTTGGATTGATGTCTATGGAATCTGATGTTATCAAATGTAAGTGCCTTGCCACAAGTAAATATGGTCCAACGTAATCTGTCCTCCTCCTGCTTGCCTTTCATCTATAACAGAATGTATTTTAGGCTGGTTGCTAGCATGTATTTTCAGTATAAATGATAGTCTTCGCAGAGACAGTAAGGCAATTTTGACATGGCACTTTCCTCTTGGCGGAGGTGGTGGGCAAACCATAAATGTGAACAAAGATGGCAGCGAGCACCAATCACTTGTCGCTCTGAAAGGCAAAAGCCCATGTGGCATATGTTGTGAACATTGCTGGAAAGGACCAAAGCAAATGTAGTTTCAGATGACGGCAGCTTGTGTGGAAAGAGATGAAAAAGCTTGAACACCGGTAACTTAAATGTTCACCCTGAACAGCACCCATAAAATGTTTTGCTATTTCAGGATAAAGACAGGGTTAGACAACCACTCGTTGTCAGTGGCTGTACATCAAAGGTAACCAGTACTTTAGGCTATCATCCAGTAATGGGTTTTTCAGTTTCAAAATCTTACCATATTACATAAACAAACATAATGACCTAATTAGTAATTTTTCTTTTCCTCTTTTCTTTCTTACACAATATTTAAGAAAAAAAGGAAACATTGGATATGTGAAAACCTGGGCATGAAGGTTTTATTCCATCATATTTCTTGCATCAGTCTTGACAATTATACCTCTGGAAGGGGGTGGTATGCATGCAGTGAGAGGGGGCACACATTTCTTTAGTTGTGCAGCAGATTTCTGTGGCCTTTCAGCTCAATGGGGACAAAATGTACCTGCAAAGTCTAAACAGTGGCCAGATGCCCTTAAAAAGTAGGTTCTCTACAGGGCTGGATTTGCCTGTAGAGTGGTCTCTGCAGGGGCCAAATCTGCCTGTAAAGTAGGGTCTCTACAGGTGCCAACTGTAAAGTGTCTTTGGAAAGTATTCACTCCCTTTACATTCTCCAAATTTTATTGTGTTATAGACTTCATTTATAACTGATTAAATAAATATTTTTTGCCATCAATCCACACACAAAACTCCATGATGATAAAGCAAAAATAAATTGTTTGTGCCAATTTATCGATTATGAAAATTGTCATGGTGTGGGTGGACAGGAACCACAGGCGGAGGTGGTGTTGAAAACAGTGTTTTATTTCACACCAAGAGTCCTTCCAATACTGTGCGTGAAAACGTACGAAAGGCAGTTCACAAAGACAGCCGAAAAGGCACAAAATCAAAATCAACAAGTGTCAGCCCTAGGCAAAACATCTAGACAAACACATAACTACTTTTCAAATGAGCACACACGTAACTAGAGGTTCACACCAAACAATACTGGACAAAGACACTGGGTAATAGGGAGACATACATACACATGGGAATGAGGGAAGAGGGGACAGGTGTGTGTGATAAGACAAGACAGTCTGGGGATGCGTTCATGTGCAGAGGGGAAACAGGACAATGGCAGCTAGAAGGCCGGTGAGAAGAGAGAGGGGGCGGGGTCCCAGGTGAAATTGTGACAAAAATCTTAAATATCTCATATACATACTTATTTGGACCCTATGATTATCCCAGAGTGGTCTCTAGAACCTGATTGGAGTCCGCCATAAAGTTCAAGGAACTCTCAGTAGACATCCGATACATCATTGTGTGGAGGTATAGATCTGGGGAAGGTTATAAAAAAATATCAAAAAAGCACAGTGGGCTCCCTCATTGTGAAATGAGGATTCATTTGCAACCACCAAGACTTCCTAGAGCTGGCCAAACTAACTTCAGGGAAGTAACCAAGAACCCAATGGCCACTCTAACACAGCTACAGAGTTCCTCTGCAGAGATGGAAGAACCTGCCAGAAGGATCATCTGTGTAGATTGATGGCAAGCGTTTATAACTGAATCAATTATAAATTAGGTCTATGACATAAGATAATGTTGAGAAACTGAACAGGGCTGAATACTTTCTGAAGGCACTGTTTCTGTGTAGGAAGGGAGGGATCCGCAATCATCCATTCGCCATGACTATAAATTTGGGCTACTTCTCGTCTCCGAATCAAATTTTACTCTCTTACATACTGTACTTCTGCAGCGGTTCAAGGCGTCAGACAATTCTTCACCTCCCGGAAACCTCTCATTCATTACACTCCAGTGCCACTGTTTGTATTGTGTTGTATATTTATCTACAACCCTGTTTCCAAAAAAGTTGGGACGCTGCTTAAAATGCGAATAATCATATTGTAATGATGTGCAAATCATTTATCTCTATATTTTATTGAAAATAGTACTAAGACAAAATGTCAAATGTTGAAACTGAGAAATGAGAAAAATACATGCCCATTTTGAATTTGATGCCAGCAACACGTTTCAAAATGTTGGGACATGGGCAGTTTAACACTGTGTTGCATCACCTTTTCTGTTAACAATACTCTGTAAGCGTTTGGGAACTGAGGAGACCAATTGCTGTAGCTTTGAAAGTGAAATGTTTTCCCATTCTTGTTTGATATAGGATTTCAGCTGCTCAACTGTTCAGGGTCTCCTTTGTCATGTTTTTAGTTTCAAAATGTGCCAAATATTTTCAATGGGTGACACGTCTGGACTGCAGAGTCAGGCCTTTTACTACGGAGCCATGTTGTTGTAATAGGTGCAGAATGTGGTTTGGCACTGTCTAGCTGAAATAAGCAAGGCCTTCCCTGAAAAAGGCAATGTCTAGATGGCAGCATATGTTGCTCCAAAATCTGTAAGTGTTGTTCAGCATTAATGGTGCCTTCACATACAGTACGTCACCCATACCATCACAGATGCTGGTTTTTGTTATTGTGCACTGATAACAAGCCGGATGGTCCTTCTCCTCTTTAGTCTGGAGGACACATACAGTAATTCCCAAAAAGAATGTCAAATTTTGATTTGTCAGACCACTGGACAGTTTTCCATTTCGCCTCAGTCCATCTTAAATGAGCTCGGGCCCAGAGAAGGCAGTGAGGGTTCTGGATCTTGTCTATATCTGGTTTCTTCTTTGCTTGGTAGAGTTTTAACTTGCATTTGTGGATGCAGCGACGTATTGTTCACAGACAATGGTTTTTGCAAGTGTTCCTGAGCCCATGCAGTGATTTCCACTACAGAATTGTGTCTGTTTTTAATGCAGTGTCACCTGAGGCCCCAAAGATCACAGCCATCCAATACTGGTTTTCAGCCTTGTCCCTTGCATCCCGAGATTTCTCAGATTTCTCAGAATCTTTTAATGATATTATGTACTGTAGATGATGAGATCCCGAATCTCTTTGCAATTTTACATTGAGAAATGCTATTCTTAAATTGTTGCACTATTTGCCTGCACAGTCTTTCACAGAGTGGTGAATGCCTCCCCTTTACTTCTGAAAGACTCATCCTCTCTGGGATGTTCGTTTATACCCAATCATGTTACTGACCTGTTGCCAATTAACCTAAGTAGTTTATAGATGTTCCTCCAGATTTTTTTTTGGCATTACGCAACTTTTCCAGTCTTTTGTTGCCTCTGTCCCAGCTTTTTTGAAACATGTTGCTGGCATCAAATTCAAAGTGGGCATTTATTTTTCAAGAAACAATAACATTTCCCAGTTTCAACATTTAATATGTTGTCTTTATACTATTTTTCCATTAAATATAGGGTTTAAATGATTTGCACATCATTGCATTCAGTGTTTTTTTCCATTTTACACAACTTTTTTGGAAACGGGGTAGTACCATGGTAAAGTCATTTGAGCAACCAGCTGACCGGGTTTGTTGTTTTACTGTAAGAGATGGTAAAGTACCTCAGAATAATGGGAAAGATATTTGAATGCATCTCAAAACCCTTCATGATAATTGTGCTATTATTCTACTCTAGAAAAATGTTGATATTGAAGTCCAATCCATTATAATACGAAAAAAGATGTCTTGAATGTTGTCTTGAACGTTGTCTCGAATATACTACTGGAGGTTGAGTAGATGTGGTAATACGTATGGACTGACTGAATAATGATCCATACTTGTTTTAAAATATTTACGACATTCTAAGTAGTCTTTAAATCATATAATTTCATCCTAATGATGACAAACTACAACAAGGTTTTGTATGCCTCATTATACCGTAAAGGCAATCACACTTCCAGATATCCCCCACTGGTTCTCAAAGAGATCCGAAATATTATGCATATGTTTAGAAGGACAGATATTTCAAGGTTTAAAAGCTAGGATCTTGTAATATATATACTTATCGGAGGATTATTTTCCAAGGTCCTTTTGTGGTACAAAACAATAGGGAATAAAATAAACACAGAATAGATTTAGGGAAGACAAAATACAATGACACTATCATGTTATATCCATACAGATGACTACAATTTGACACACTTTCCATAAGGAATTGGATATTGGAAATGTAATCAGGGTTTATTGACATGCAATATTTCCTTTAAAAAACATAATTCATTAGAGATTTTTTTCATAGAAAATACAGGTTCAGCAGACACAGTCCAAGGGGACTAATGAGGACTGATAATTTTTCCTGTCTCCATTAAGAATGTGGCAATTCTTTGACTTAAGACTTAGGTTTAAAGAAAAAGATGGAGTTAGGGATAGAATTAGGGTTTGGGCAAGATAAATTTTAGGCATGAATGTTAATTGTGGTTCTTGAGGTTAAGGTTAGAGTTGAGTTGAGGTTAAGGTTGGAGGTTAGGGTTAGGTTTAAGATTACAAAAGTAAGATTTGATAAAGACTATCAACTTTGGTGTCTCCATTTAAAAGTAGATGCATGTGTTTGCGTCTATGTTCATGTGGACAGTCAGGCCAGTTCAACTGTTAAGCAGTCTAATGGATTACAAATAGAAGCTGTGTCACTGAGCCTGTCGGTAAGGGATGTCATGTTTCAATACAAACCCCTTCTCATCTGATGGTAAGCAAATGGATGGTTTGTGGTGTGGTCCTTCATAATGCTCTGGGCCTTTATCCAAATAGATGTCCTGGATGGGTGAGAGCTTTGCCCAGTGATGTACTGGGCCGTCTTACGCTGTAAGGCCTTGCAGTCATGTACCGAGCAGTTCCAATACCAGACCCGAAGCTGAAGCATGTAGAATTGGCTAATGTGGTTCCAGGCCCGGAGATAGGGACACTGGATGATAAGATTTTAATATCCTCTGGTGGCACACCTGTCATGTCCTTTGCCTGAGCATCAAACAGCTGAGTGCTGAACAGTGATGTCTCAGGCGTAGAAACTGGCCAGTCAGGATATTTGATATGTCGTGGATGATTGCTATTGAAGTGGACAGTATTTCTCTCAGACAATTTCCAAAAGATGTTAGTTTGTTTCACCCTTGAATACTTTGAGATCTAGGAAGTTGATAGGGTTGGGGTCTATTTCGACAAGTGAATATGAGGACATTTGTATTGTTCAGATAAAAGACAAAATCATTGATATACTCTTTAGATTAACCCCAAAACTGAATTACACTGTCATCGTAGTACTTCCAAACTTCACAAGGGGGAGAACATTTTATTTTCCAGACTGAACATCAACTGCATCCCAGTGTCCGACTACCTGGTTTATGATTTGGGGCAGTGCCTTTGGGTTGTTTGTAGAATTTGTCATCATACCTGAAGTCGTTTTTATATACTGTAAGTACCAAGTTTAAGAGTGCCAAAAGAAAGTTGGCACATTAGAATATTCAAGTCTTATCATCCAATGTTTATACCTCCGGGCTCGGGGCACACTGCTACTGTCACGCCTGGGTCAGACCCGAAAGGGCAGGATGCCATGGTGGAAGGAATACTGGCCGAAATACACTACCCTGTCTGGACCGAAATAAAAAAGCAAAATCAGGTATTTTTGTCTTTGTGAAACTAAATAACAATTGTTTTATCAAATCCAAAACAAATCAAAATTTCAAATAAAACAAAAAAATGAAACGATGTGAATAAATTAAGTATAAATCTGTTCCCACACAACTCCTGATCCATCACTCTAATGTAACCTTTGTGTCCTGAGCCATTATTCTGCTCTTACCATGCTGATTGAATAAGCAAAACACAGCCAATTAAACAAGGTGTCTCTTTCGCTCTATTCCTCATGTTAATACCACCAAAAAGTTTCAACATAAAGCCCTCCTGAACATTCCTATTTTTCAAAGCAGTTGTTAGAAACAGAATGTGGCAGTCAAAACAGCAGCTTCATTATCAGAGGGCTGTTTACCAATTTGCATATAGTGTACGCGGCGATCTCAGAAGTGTTCAATTTCTTACAGCACTCGAGGATGACAATAAAATTCATAGTGCTGTCTGACTGGCTGTTTAGACCTCAGAAGTGGCCACTCATGTTTGTTAGGACCTCTTTGGCTGGATGATTGACGTGTATTCATATACTTTGGGATTTCAACGATGCACCACAGCAGCCACGAAACATCATGGTAGAATAGAAATGCTAGAATCACTCAGTCTTAATTGGAGGGTGTTGTGGTCTGTGTTATGGGTCTACCAACAGCTTCCAAAAGCTATAGGCTTTGGAAATTCTGTTAAAGAAATATACTAATGGAAGCAATACACGGTGAGAGGTCGTGAGAAGATTATTTAAATTCTAGAATCACTTTTGAGTCTGTGTAATGTTTTTGCCTAGTAGTCAAGATTGTTGGGCCAGTCATTGTTCTAATCCTTGAGCTGGCAAGGTGACAAAAATCCTGTCGTCCTTTCCCTGAGCAGCACATTCAAGCCGTTTTGCTCCAAGGTTGTTACTACAAATAAGAATGTGTTTTCAGCGCACTTGCATACCTGGAAAAATAACAGTAAAAAAGATACTTCATTAGGTTGTGGATCTATATGTGTTAAGAGATCAGAGGCGAATAAGATCTGTCTTTATCTTTGATAATACAATAAAGTAATGACAAAATTGGAATTTGAAAAAACACACAAACTGACTGTTTCATGACAAATATACCTGACAATTTACGTTTACTGTTGTTTCATGACAAATATACCTGACCATTTACTGTTGTTTCATGACAAATATACCTGACCATTTACATTTACTGTTGTTTCATGACAAATATACCTGACCATTTACGTTTACTGTTGTTTCATGACAAATATACCTGACCATTTACATTTACTGTTGTTTCATTACAGACCTTCGTTAGCATTTATTTTACGTAGTTAGTCCAAGATTGATTAGTGTGACTGGATGTGTGATAATTTCTGTTGTCATTTATCTTCGGTTGGGTTTGTTTATTATTTATGCTTTAGAAGCACTGTGTTTGTCAGTGTAATTTCCTTCCCCTGTGTGTGTGTAGGTGTATGTCTGAACATGTCCTCAGTCCATGATTACCATCTGAAAGCTCTGATTCATCCAGCTGTGAAACAAACATGACAATGTGTCTATAAGAGCATCACTGTGGAGTATCATCACACACACAAACACACACACTGATACCCCCCAACCCCAGAGAGTCTCTACAGCCAAACAGTCTGTTACTGTCACTACAGAAGAGCCAACAGCCAAACCTCTTCAAACAAAACACAGCTATAAAAGTTACACACACACACACACCACACGCGTGCGCGTGCCATCATGCACATGCTCACACATACACCCCCCCCCCCACACACACACACACACACACACACACAAAGCAGAACAGACACGCCACTCCGTAGAGACATAAGTCAAGCTGAGAGAGCCTGGGAGAGCAGCAGGCACCAGAAGTGCCAGAAAATAACATTATTGTTTTCAAAATGGCACCCTACTCCCTAAATAGCACCCTGCATGGCTCCTGTTCATAAGTAGTGCACTATGTGGGGAATAGGTTGCCATTTGAGACATAACCCAGACTAAAGTTTAGTGATCTGGCAGCAAAACAATCCACTCTGATTACCTTCTCTCATCACAGCAGCTTCATATTACAGAGAAACAAGAGTGTGTGTGTGTGTGTATATGTGTGTGTGATCTTACCTGACATGGAGCTTTGCAGGTTGCCATCAAGGTTATAATAATGATGATACTACCGAAACAACCCTGTCATCCATCATGCTGTCACCAGAACACCGATGTCATGGAGTGTATGTGCATTTGTTTGTTTGTGTGTGTGCCAGTCTCCAGTCAGTGTTGGACATACTTAATGTCAAGACTGCCTAATTATTAATAGTTATTTACCTAAATTAATTGCCAGACACAATTAAAGTGTTTAATAGCTAGAAATATATTTGACTCACTAAATCCTCAGATAATTAATATCAAACCACAGGGAGAGTGTTAGTACTTGGGTGTGTGTAGCCTGGACACCTGGGGCCTCATTTATCATTGTTGTTAGGACATTAACATATCCTAAATTTGTACTTACGAATGGAATTTAAAATGGTATTTAGAAGTATTTATCAAAAGAGCCTACAGCCATTTTACATACATCAGTAAAACGTTACAGATTGATCAATTGATAAATACCACTTGTAGCTTCTATGCTCATCCACAGCCTTGGCTATTTGCATTTCGGTCTGCCCCTACTTACCCACATATGGTCAAAATTGTCCATTTAAGCATTTGGGAGACAAACAATGCTGTACATGAAATAGAGCACAATGACATATCACAAAAATCTAAGGAAACTTTCTGAGATGGACGGAGGTAAAGGTGACATTGTGTAATATGTTGAGTGCATGCCAAAATGATTTGTGGCTTGCTAAACCAAATTAAAACTTAGCATAAAATGAGGGCAGTTAGAAAATGTCTTTAACATTGGGAAATACCGTGTTGCTATTTGCAAATAAGTATATTCAACAATCACCAAAATCAATCAATCAAATGAATTTATAAAGCCCTTTTTACATCAGCAGTTGTCACAAAGTGCTTTTACCAAACACCCAGCCTGAAACCCCAAGGAGCAAGCAACAACAGTGTTGAAGCAGAGTGGCTAGGAAAAACTCCCTAAACCTAGAGAGGAACCAGGCTCAGAGGAGTGACCAGTCCTCTTCTGGCTGTGCTGGGGGAACATTTAAGGGTACAAATTGTAACTAATAAATGCATTTTGGTTGTGTCCAGAGTCTATAAAACCTAATCCAGGTCAGAAGCATGACCAGATGGACAAGTAGGAGACAAGAAAAATGTAGAGAGCGCATTCCTTAGATTCACAAGGATTTACAATGGAGAAGGAAAACTGACCCTACTCCCCTGGCACAATAATATAGTAGCATAAAACCTAGGGGCTGAGCCTGGGGGTCTAGTAACACTGTGGCCCTATCTTGGGAGGCCCCGGACAGGGCCCAACCGTCAGGAAGTCAATCCACCAAAAGACCTTGTTAATTCAAACACCAAACAGCACCCCATCCCCAACAGCTCCTTCATGTAGCCCAGGTACAAATGCCATCATTGTGGTTAAGTCATGCTTTCCAGAGCACTCTTTTATGGGGGCGTTGTGATGCTGATTCCGCAGGTGATGGTGCATTGGCACCCCAACATGTTTAAGAAATCTATTTTCCACCTTTACTAATATAATTTTGAGAAGCATTTCCCCTATTCCAGCAACTGGCACTGTGCGTACATATGGTCATGTCTTTGCCCAAATCTACAAACATTCTCATGGAATCGTTCATATTGATAAATCCCACACTTTGCATGAAAATGATTGCACACAAAGTTTATGCACTGATTAGTGTGCACGCACGTTTGATAATTGAGGCCCCTGGAATAGATTTAGTATCAGCCTTGCAGTCTACATTATTCAGCAGTTCTATCTGGAACCAATATATTTACACAAAATTCTACCCTTAGAGAGATACAAAACGTAATTATTTCTTTGGTAGATTTTTGGTAGACTCTTTAGAACATTCCTGTGAGACACAACGTAAGTCTTCCTTTCAGAACAAAGCCTTTTTGCGGTCGTGGAGTTTATTGCTACAGCCATATGGCTGAGATGGCTCCATCTAAAACCGCTTTGACAGTGATGGTGGATTCAGAGTTTCGCCTTGAAAAGGCTGATTATTTTTTAAACCAGTCACTCTTCTTTCAATAGGTGGTTTTAAGGATTTTGGATCGTCTCGTCCATGCACACCCAGAAAAGACACCCAGAAAAGACCTGATCTAAGGATTTTGTCATTGTTCTGTGTTAAATGCAACCGAGTGGACCTGCCCATGATGTAATTCTATTTCTTCCAAATGAACCTGTTCTTTATGGCTCCTCTTCATGGCCTGCCAGCAGAATACCTTTTTACAATGAGATTCCTACTGTGACTGTCCATCATAAAATATGTTCATGGATACAATGCTGCTTGAAAAATGTGAACATTTGGTGCAATTGTAGATTTTTTTTGTCTTCACCATGAAATCTTTATTTATTCAGAACCAGTCGTTCTTTTCCGACATAACAGGTTTACAATTACCAATTGCATTTTGGTTTAGATGAAATAATGTGTGTAGTATAAAATCAGAAAGAAATAAGAGCAGCAAGAGTGAAGCCCAAGGTAGCAAGTGGAATTAGGTTGGTAAATAATTGTGTACCAAATGAACAAATCAAAGATGGATCTTTAGGACAGAGTTTGGGCGTGACCCTGATAAAGTGAAACAAGAAACTTGGTCAGTTTGGTCTTGTCCTTACAGGTGAATGCCAAACACGTCATGCCGAGAGGAAAAGAGATCTCAGAGGACATCAGAAAGAGGGTAATGACAGCACATCAGTCTGGGAAAGTTTACACAGCCATCTCAAAAATATATGAGCTCCATCCGTCCACTGTGAGGCAAAACATTTACAAATGAAGAGCATTTAACATGACAGCAACTCAACCTATTACTGGACGCCCCTCAAAAATATCCACAAGAGAAATAACAAATTAGGTAAATGCCAACCCCAACAAAACATCTGGACATTCGTAGACCTCCTGAGCTGCATCTTTGGTTACTGTGCATGCTTCAACAATAAGAAGTACACCTAATCAAAATGGCATTCATGGCAGTATTGCTAGGAAATAAGCTCTGGAATAAAAAAACAACCAAACGGCCTGTTTTAACTTTGCCACCCAGACACATCTAAAGGTTTCTGAAAGTCCATTGTCTGGACAGATGAGTCCAAAATTGACATTTTTGGTAACAATCAAAACTATTCTTGGGCCAAAATCTAACACCAAAATAACTGCTTTTCCTTCTCTGGATCTGATAGACTGAACATCATCAAGGGAACCATGAATTCTGAGGTAAACCTGGAGATTGTTGAACAGAAGGTCTGGCCATCAGTCAAGAATCTAAAGCTGAGCCAAAAATGGGTCTCCTCCAATGGTGAAGCTGTGGCAGGACCTGAAGAGGGCAGTACATGCCAGACACACCGCAAAAATCATATATATCATTGATGTGCCGACATTCTACCTCTGTCATCTACACGCTTATTTCAACACAACTGGATACTTTTACTGAGGAAATGTATAGCAGTTTACAACCTGGTTATAACACAAACTCTGTCATCCATTCAGGAAGAGGGTGTAGAACTTTGCTTTGGGCATGTGTTAAAAGAAAGTTACATGGTTGCATGG